>JACCPG010002468.1:0-152386 GCA_016069955.1 Drepana arcuata | reverse complement strand
AAAGATTTACAACAGGGATGTATTCGGGTTGCATACAAAACAAATAGAGATCGGTATCCCTTTTATAAGATACATGTTCATCCTACTCATGCTATCTATCCCTTTTTTAAAACCCATTTTTAAATACCATATATATATATATATATATATAACGTCTAAAACAAATTTGATTAATGTGAATACTATCTGTCTGTTACGTTTTTTTTATGTCTACACCGTTGAACATATTTTATATAATAATATATAATATATATATAAATATATATATCCTCACGACTTCCCATAAGGGTCGCTGAAGGGGTAAGCAGAGGTGTATAGGTAATACCCACACACCCACTTTCCGCCAGAGATATATTTAAGGTGCCAACGTGACAGATGGCGAGTCCATCGCCGTTACTCAAGCACGACTATACATACGCCTTTGAATTTCTTCTCAAACGTATGCAGGTTTCCTCTCGATGTTTTCCTTCACCGTAAAGCTCGTGGTGTGACTAATCACTGTACTTAAGTTCAGAAAAACTCATTGGTACAGTCGCTATTCGAACTTACGATCTTTGTGTCGCAGGTAACTACTCTAACCACTCGGCCACCACTCTTACATATTTTAATGAAATACACACAAATCATTACGCCGAGTCCTTCGCATGGAAGGCAGAGGGATTTGAGCATTCGATGAAATACGGCTACTTATTTGTTATTTTTATTATTTATTATTCACTTAAGTTATTTATTTACCTATACTTCTATACTAATAATCCTTACATATATTATAAATGTGAATGTAAGTTTCTTTTTTACGCTTTAATAACGTAAAAACTACTTAACCGATCATCATTAAGCTTTGTACACATATTCTTGGAGTTATTAATATTATAAAGAGGAAAGATTTTATTGTTTGTTTTTTTTTTGTATTGAATAGGCTCCGAAACTCCTGGACCGATTTGAAAAATTCTTTCGCCATTGGAGATATATTTTTCTTTTATAAAAAAAAATCTTATGTCCACCCGTGCGAAGCCGGGACGAACAGCTAGTTTATCTCGTAAATTAGCACGATGAATGGTAATTTACGCTATTATGACTAGTATGGTAGGTTCAACGAATATTACAACAAAACTTAAAAATACATAATAAGTTCATTAAAAAGTACCTGGATGACCGAGCTTAGCTCGGTAAATATAATATAAAATATTATTTCGTAGGAATTACAGACTTATGAAATATGAATAATATTTTTAATGTTACCAATATAATAATGAAAAAATGTGAACTTTTAATTTAAATAAAAAATCACGAGTTAATCGGTTAAGAAATTAAAAACATATGCCAAAATAAAGAATCATCTATCTAAACATATAATAAAAATGTAACGGATTGCTGTCTGTACATGGAAGATGTAAGAGAAAAAAATATGATTGGGAGCTTTATCAACGCAAACAGCACCCAAAACACTGATTGTTAGAATTTTTGTCTGCGCGTTTGTGCACACTAACCTCAGAAACGGCTTATCCGATTTAGATGTAGTTTGTAAAACTGTAACGGATCACTGTCTGTACATGGTAGATGTATGAGAAAAAATATGATTGGGACCTTTATCAACGTAAACACACGTTGTGCCATACTCTGCCACAAATCTTGTAGACGTCGATTCCGTTGTTCGTCATTAGAAGTAGCTACACGTTGTGCCGCAAGCTGCCGCCAATCTTGCGGACATCGCTCCTGTTCTTCAACATTTTCAGTAGCTACACGTTGTGCCGCACGCTGCCGCAAATCTTGTAGACATCGCTCCTGTTGTTTGTCATTTTCAGTAGCTATACGTTGTGTTATACGCTGCGGGAAATCTTACAGACGTCACTCGCTGTTCGTTATTTTCAGTAGCTACACGTTGTGCCGCACGCTGCCGCAAATCTTGTAGACGTCGTTTCCGTTGTTCGTAATGTTCAGTAGCTACACGTTGTGCTGCTCGCTGCCGCAAATCTGGTAGACGTCGTTCCGTTGTTCGTAATGTTCAGTAGCTACACGTTGTGCTGCTCGCTGCCGCAAATCTTGTAGACGTCGACCCCGTTGTTCGTAATGTTCAGTAGCTACACGTTGTGCTGCTCGCTGCCGCAAATCTTGCAGACATCGCTCCCGTTGTTCGTAATATTCAGTAGCTATACGTTGTGCTGCTCGCTGCCGCAAATCTTGTAGATATCGTTCCCGTTGTTCGTAATGTTTAGTAGCTACACGTTGTGCTGCTTGCTGCCGCAAATCTTTACAGACGTCGCCTCGTTGTCCGTCGTCTTCAGTAGCACGTTGTGCCGCACGCCGCTTCGCAAATCTTGTAGACACGCCCGGTTGTTCGTTATTTTCAGTAGCCATATTGTGCTGCTTCGCTGACGCAAATCTTGTAGACGTCGTTCCCGTTGTTCGTCATTTTCAGTAGCTACACGTTGTGCTGCACGCTGCCGGAAATCTTACAGACGTCGCTCTCGTTGTCCGTCATATTCAGTAGCTACACGTTGTGCCGCACGCTGCCGCAAATCTTGTAGACATCGCTCCTGTTGTTCGTCATTTTCAGTAGCTATACGTTGTGCTGCTCGCTGACGCAAATCTTGTAGATGTCGTTCCCGTTGTTCGTCATTTTCAGTAGCTACACGTTGTGCTGCACGCTGCCGGAAATCTTATAGACGTCGCCCTCGTTTTCCGTTATTTTCAGTAGCTACACGTTGTGCTGCTCGGTGCCGCAAATCTTGTAGACGTCGTTTCCGTTGTTCGTAATGTTCAGTAGCTACACGTTGTGCTGCTCGCTGCCGCAAATCTTGTAAACGTCGTTCCTGTTGTTCGTAATATTCAGTAGCTACACGTTGTGCTGCTCGCTGCCGCAAATCTTGCAGTCATCGCTCCCGTTGTTCGTAATGTTCAGTAGCTACACGTTGTGCTGCACGCTGCCGCAAATCTTGTAAACGTCGTTCCTGTTGTTCGTAATGTTCAGTAGCTACACGTTGTGCTGCTCGCTGCCGCAAATCTTGTAGACGTCGACCCCGTTGTTCGTAATGTTCAGTAGCTACACGTTGTGCTGCTCGCTACTGCAAATCTGGTAGACGTCGTTCCCGTTGTTCGTAATGTTCAGTAGCTACACGTTGTGCTGCTCGCTGCCGCAAATCTTGTAGAAGTCGTTCCCGTTGTTCGTAATGTTCAGTAGCTACACGTTGTGCTGCTCGCTGCCGCAAATCTTGTAGACATTGCTCCTGTTGTTCGTAATGTTCAGTAGCTACACGTTGTGCTGCTCGCTGCCGCAAATCTTGTAGACGTCGACCCCGTTGTTCGTAATGTTCAGTAGCTACACGTTGTGCTGCTCGCTGCCGCAAATCTTGTAGACGTCGACCCCGTTGTTCGTAATGTTCAGTAGCTACACGTTGTGCTGCTCGCTGACGCAAATCTTGTAGAAGTCGACCCCGTTGTTCGTAATGTTCAGTAGCTACACGTTGTGCTGCTCGCTGCCGCAAATCTGGTAGACGTCGTTCCCGTTGTTCGTAATGTTCAGTAGCTACACGTTGTGCTGCTCGATGCCGCAAATCTTGTAGACGTCGTTCCCGTTGTTCGTAATGTTCAGTAGCTACACGTTGTGCTGCTCGCTGACGCAAATCTTGTAGACGTCGTTCCCGTTGTTCGTCATTTTCAGTAGCTACACGTTGTGCTGCACGCTGCCGGAAATCTTACAGACGTCGCTCTCGTTGTCCGTCATTTTCAGTAGCTACACGTTGTGCCGCACGCTGCCGCAAATCTTGTAGACGTCGTTTCCGTTGTTCGTAATGTTCAGTAGCTACACGTTGTGCTGCTCGCTGCCGCAAATCTTGCAGACATTGCTCCCGTTGTTCGTAATGTTCATTAGCTATACGTTGTGCTGCTCGCTGCCGGAAATCTTACAGACGTCGCCCTCGTTTTCCGTTATTTTCAGTAGCTACACGTTGTGCTGCTCGCTGCCGCAAATCTTGTAGACGTCGTTTCCGTTGTTCGTAATGTTCAGTAGCCACACGTTGTGCTGCTCGCTGCCGCAAATCTTGTAGACGTCGTTTCCGTTGTTCGTAATGTTCAGTAGCTACACGTTGTGCTGCTCGCTGCCGCAAATCTTGTAAACGTCGTTCCTGTTGTTCGTAATGTTTAGTAGCTACACGTTGTGCTGCACGCTGCCGCAAATCTTGTAAACGTCGTTCCTTTTGTTCGTAATGTTCAGTAGCTACACGCTATGCTGCACGCTGCCGGATATCTTACAGACGTCGCTCTCGTTGTTCGTAATTTTCAGTAGCTACACGTTGTGCTGCACGTTGCCGGAAATCTTGTAGACATTGTTCCCGTTGTTCGTAATGTTCAGTAGCTACACGCTGTGCTGCACGCTGCCGGAAATCTTGTAGAAGTCGCTCCCGTTGTTCGTACTTTTCAGTAGCTACACGTTGTGCTGCACGTTGCCGGAAATCTTACGGACGTCGCTCTCGTTGTTCGTAATTTTCAGTAGCTACACGTTGTGCTGCTCTCTGCCAGAAATCTTATAGACGTCGTTTCCGTTGTTTGTAATGTTCAGTAGCTATACGTTGTGCTGCTCGCTGCTACAAATCCTGTAGACATCGCTCCCGTTGTTCATGATTTTCAGTAGCTACCCATAATGCTGCACGCTGCCGGAAATCTTACAGATATCGCTCTCGTTGTCCGCTCTTTTCATTAGCTACACGTTTTGCTGCTCGCTGCCGCAAATATTGTGGACGTCAATCCCTCTGTTGGTCATATTCAGCGGCCACAAAGAATCCCTCGTGAAACATCTAAGACCTTTCTGCTCGTATAATGTTAGTCAAGTTTTGCAAGACTTGTGGGACGAGCGGAAGACTGATTATTTTCATTGATTTGTTGAAATGAGTCTTGTTTGTCGATCACTATTTTCTTGAAGGTGTTCTTGAGATGAGTCTTCTTCTTCTGTTAGGCATTTTGTCATGTAAGTAAACAATTGATTTTATATATAATACATCTACGATAACGTAACGTCAAACCAAAAATCATTGGCTTAAAGTTTGTTGCTTAGCAACGCTTTATTGTTGAAATTGTAGGAGATTTTCATTACCTAAAAACACGGATAAAACAACTTTTTTTTTAAATAAAACCTAGCTAGATCAATTTATTGACCCCGAAATTACCCCCGTACCAAATTTCATGAAAATCGTTGGAGCCGTTTCCGAGATTCAGATTATATATATATAAATAAATATACAAGAATTGCTCGTTTAAAGGTATTAGATAGATGAATCAGAGGGAAGAAGATGGCCTTCTTTCTGAGTATACGTATGTCAACTAACTACGTGTATCTGTGAAGGTTGGACCTGACTGGAATTGGATATTTTTGAACTGACAGAAAGTTTCTGATTGATATTACTATGAAATTTGGGTAAAACAGAAGCCGACAAGAAGCAAATTCTGCGCCTCTTCAAAATCAAATGTCTTTTATTCAACGTAAGAGACAGGCAACACTTATTGACCTCTTGGCACTCTCAACTTACCATAGGAATCCAATTTTATACCATCGTGGTATGAGTTAGGTATATGGTTGAGGCGGTGGCGTAGAAATTAAGTCCCGATTTTGTGCAAGACAAAACATTATGTGTATATTTTTTCTGTTTAATTTTTCCGAAAGATCTAAATTAGTAAGCGACTGCTAAAATTAAAAAATCTCGAGTAAACTAGGTCAATCACAAACATTTACATAGCTTTCATAATCTATAGAATCTTGATTCACATTATTTTCACAAGACTTGAACGTCCGTTAAACGTTGACTAATAGAAAACCCAGCTTACGACATTGGGTTTACCAGGCTTTCCTTAATTTGGAAGGATAGAAAAAATATAAATAATAATCTTAACGTATCTCTTCATTTATGCAAGTAATAATACTATTTTACAACGACGATATAATATTTCTCAACTGTGGTTGTAGCTGTGCTTACGCTGTTCTTGGAAAAAAATCTGTGTACCTTTTTTTTATTATTGCAAGAATCTTAGTTCAGTACTGTACGCAAGTTTTAAATTCGATCCACGGCATTGCGTGTGAAGAATCCAACCATCAATTTGGTACGGAAAGCGTTTGACATATCTAGGTCACGCGTGGTTAAAAAAACAATAATGAAGCAATATTTTTATTATTTATGCTTTCCAGTAAAATTCCCAAAAGATGTAACACCCTTTCGCAGCGAAAATATATTACAGTACCAACGTATTATAACAGAAAGATGGACCGTCTATCGCCGTCTCATTATGACACGCACGACCATACACAATCTTTGATTTCTTATGAAATGTATGCAGATTATAAATCATCCTTCAACGTAAGGTGTGATAAATTACTGTAATTTGGTTCAGAAAAACCTCTACGGTCACCGTTTTAATATTAAGTTTTGACGATCTTATCTTTTTAGATAATTTCAGATTTTATATACTTATATTAAGCAGAGGTGTATAGGTGGGAGATATATTTTAGGTACACCTCTGCCTACCATTTCGGGGACCCTTACGGGAAGGCGTGAGGTTATAAAAGCGTGAGGTTCAAAAAAATTATCAAGCGTGTTCTGATTAAAAAAGCATATTATAAAATCAAGGACTACGTTGAAGATAAAGGAGTTTGGCTTTAGTTCCTGTAGGCTGTAGTAGGAAGGCTTCCCTGGTAGCTCATAAACGGCACAAATTTGTGGATGTCTAACTATTCTGATATTATATATGTTTTTCTTTTCTCAATTCGGGTATTTTTACAATAATAATCTAATATTAAACTTTTTTTATTTCATATCTTGCCCAGAATTAGTTACAGTACTGATGACAATATTTGTGTCAATTTGTGAATGTGTGACCATTGTAGGCTTTGTAGATTCTTAGATCTTGCTAACATTGTTATAATTATCTTGTTTTATGTATGTTTTGTATAGTAAGCAACGACCTATTGTCGGGCCTACGCTGTTCCCCCATACTTAAGTACTATTGCTGTAACGTAAAACTATTATTATTGTATAATAGTTTTACGTTACCTAATGATTTGAAAAGAGTAAACATGGAGTTTCTTGCCGGTTCTACTCCATGGAAACGACCAACCCGATCCGTGCACCTTTTTCGTCGTTTTATAAGTGCCCACCTAGGCCTATGTGAAATAAAAATATTTTGATTTTGATGTTATATGTAAGTGTAAGTTTAAATATGTAAGTCATATACAATTTTGTAAGAAATCCGTATTATATATATATCATCAGCAAAACAAAGAGAGAAATCATCATATGCAACTAAAAGACTAGTATGCCCCGGCCTTAATATCTTACAAAAAAGAAGTAGCTGTCATGACTACTGTCACGTCACTGTCACCGTATGTCGACTAACTAACTAACTAGGCTGATGTGATGAGTCAAAATTTTATTTCTTATACCTATTTCGTTGGGTAAAAATCTTGTTAGTTTGTTAGTATGTTTTTACATGAAGTGTGTCAATAATATTAATAAAACATGGCTTATTTAACCCAGCCTGATTATGTTAAATACATATGTTCGTGTGGGCAGTTGAAACCGATAACGAATTTATATTTCTGTAGACATTGTTTGAAGATACGTTGCGGTTTTTGTATTTGTCATGAGGTAGCTTAGCATTTTATTGTATTTACACTATGTCAAAGAATTAAAATCGCTTTCTTCCCTCTTTTTTCCTACAAGATTTTGTTCTTTCTAAACAGAATTTAGTCCGGAAGCAATATGTTACAGAATTATACTTGTTTCAAATAAGAATCTTATTTGCGTGTTCGTATTCATCATTATGAATACAGAAGGCACGCCTTAGAATTTCCAAACGCTATTGTGCTATCCAGTCTGTACAATAGCTAACTTACTGGCTATAGTTAAAAACTGATTTGAGTATTTTTTTATTGTCATATACATAATGATTGTTGTAGTTTAAAAAAATTATATCAAGCTTCTAAGAGGAAATGTTGAAACTGTTGTAAATATACCTCATTTCCCTCCCTAATAGAGTAGGCAGAGAGTATACCGTAGTATATATAATATATATTTCATATATTACACACATATGCAGACCTCTAGACTTCAGAGGTCTTGCAATTTAATATTTTCTACCCCATGGGGATTTCTATGTGGTGATATGTATGTATAATAACACTCTCTGAGAAAAGGCTTTGTATCTATTTATAAAAGAGTTGGCGAATATACATAATATATAATGTAATCCTGATCAATGATATGGTCCATTACTAGGTTGATTCGCACTACTGTGCCAACTGTTTGGAGAATATGCCATCATCAGAAGCAAGGCTAAAGAAAAACCGGTGTAGCAGTTGCTTTGACTGCCCGAGCTGTTTCCACACCCTATCCACCAGAGCCACAATGGCCCAGCCGCGGCAAGTGCTGGATGGAAGTGGAGATACCAAAGTCGAAAATAAACAACAGAAGAAGATGTACTACTTATCCTGTTTCAACTGTAGGTGGACCTCCAGGGATGTAGGGATTCCTGATCAGCCAGTTGGTATGTATATTTACTCTTACCAAGAGAAGACAAGAGATACATACATAATATCATCACACCAAGTCCTTAAGGGGGTAGCCAGAGAGTATAGAGTGCCAGTTCTCTCTTGACTTGCATACCTTTTTCGCTTCGTCTACATTAATCAGTCTCTTCAGATAAGAGATTTTTCATTAGAATATAAGAAGAGATTTTAATGATTGCACCTTGCCACAATAACTTCCTTGCAAGAAATATATTTTAATGCCCACATGGCATATGTTCGGTATCTAACTCCCAGTAATGGAATCCTTGTTAATCTTTTTTTACATAATAGCATCAGGAGGCTGGCCAGAGAGGACAAATCCATTTGCTAATCGCGTCAACCAACTGCTCGATTACTACAAGGCTATAGCTCTGCAGGAGAAGCAAGAAAAGATTGAGAAGAAGTACTCTATACGAGGGAAATATATCACACTTACGGTAAGTTCATACCATTTTAGCCAAACAATGTTGTATGGTCTGAAGGTTACATTCGAAGGAACATTCACCTATGGATGCTTACTCCATGGGTGATTGTATCTGCTAACCATCAGATGGGGCACATGCTTTTTTGACACCTTCATAGTACGACTTAGAAAAGCCAAAAATATTTTTTTGTGCTATTTAAGCTCATAGCCACCCAAATTGTTACTTACAGTGTCAACTATGGCTTGTGTGGCCTACACTATCCAGTGGTCTCTGCGTATTACACAGGTGCCAAGACTTATTACTTTCTGGACTTTCAGGATAAAACCGGCCTAACAGGAGCCATGGCCCGGAATATAGCAGGGCTGCCTTCAAGTGACGGCGGTTCCTCGTCCGCCATAGCCAGCTTTGTGCCGAGTCAGCCCACTGATGTCATCGAGGAGCTCCCTGAAGACTTCTACACTAAGGAGGTTAATTTAAAACAAAGTAAGGGCCTTCACTATATTCAAAGGTTACTTTTGTTGTCAATAAATGTAATAAATTATCCTGATGAAGCAGTTGTAATTATGAACATAATCGCAAGATTGCTAGAAGCCCGATGATCTCTACAGATGAGTTTTGCTGGAGCTCAAGTACAGTGATTTATCACACCACTTTACGGTGTAGGAAAATATCGTAAGGTGGGGATGGGGCTGGGGTGGCGGGGTGCCTAGTTATCGTAACGCTCATGAGATTATACACAATGAAGACTACGGATGCCCAGTGAACAATAAAAGTAAAAATAACAAAAAAACAGTTGAGCTTTTAGAAGTTTTTATTGTAATTTAAAATAAATCAAAAACAAATTATATAAAATCATTCTTACATACGAATGTGAATCAGTTTTATATTCCAAATTCCAAACTATCAACATCGGCTATTGGGGTTTTGGGAAAACGTGTCCACTTTGAATATAACATTTGTAACTTGTCTATATATCGGCGGACTCATCCTGTTATCGATATCCGTGTGCGTCCGTACTGAGTATTGGTGCTCTACCCACCCGCCACATAGCTAAGGCGCGGCCAACTAGGCGGAGTACAGTTGCGGCAGCTTGTGCCAGCTAAGCTAGAGCTCGCGTGTGTGCAGTCACGAGCATGGCGCAGCGGCTGGCGGCGCCCGAGTGGCAGGCCAGCGCGGTGGGCCGCCTGCAGCCGCTGGCCAAGCTGCTCAGCGTCAAGCGCAGCCAGCGCTGCCGCCACTGCGACCACAACCTCACCAAGCCCGAGTACAACCCTGGCTCCATCAAGTTCAAGATCGAGCTGCTCGCCTAGTGAGTCGCTTTGCTCTATATGCACTACTAGCGTTCCGCCCCGGCTATGCATGCAATTAAAAGTTGCAATACTTATTTCGTTGAGTAGGTGAAGTTTAAGTCCTTTTAGGTCTTTAAAGGTAGTGCCATCCACGAATAAGCGCCCCACCAATTTCTAGTCGAGGGGGTCGCGGGATGCCGGTAGTATGACCCGAGTCTTAGGTAATCAGTGTGTACCGATAATACTCAAACATTAGTGGAAGGTTGCACTATTACACTATAAACTATAGATAAAAATAAGAATAGTGGGGCGCGTCTTCGTGGATGGGCACTGTGTATGGCCACTTGGAAGTGCGAGTGCAAAGGGTTAACCGTCGATAACTCATCTGGTTTCAAGCATGGGGATTTTCATTACAAAGATGACGAATCAGCACGTGGTTCGCCTAATGATTAGCGGTTACCGTCGCCCTTCAACACTAGAGGTATAGCTCGAGCTGCTGACCCAGTAGGAATCCTTACTTGAGAGCTTACACAGATTAGCCAGACAGCTTAGACAGACAGTCTTACTGTAAGTAGTCTACTTGACAGTACGTCTCAAGATGTATTCCTTGTCCCAAGTTACCACGTGCCTGAAGTGAAGATAATCTCCCACGAGCCAGTGAAGGTCGGAGCGACATCGGCGCTCGTGGTGAAGCTGAGCAACCCCACGGGCCACGAGATGCAGCTGCGGCTGCTGCAGCCCGAGGACTTGCCACCGGCCGAGGACACTGACCCTCCTATCGACAAGTCGCTGGAGAAGTCGCTGCATTTGGAGAAGGTATCTATACTAATATAATAAATGTCAAAGTTTGTAAGTTTGGATGTTTGCGGTTCTTTCACGGCAAAACGGCTGAATCGATTTGGCTGAAAGTTGATATGGTGATGGCTTATACCTAGGATTAGGACAGGCTACATTTGAATCCCGAAAAAAACCAAATTCTCATAAAAAGTCTATCATAAAGTGTGTTGCTCTTTCAAGGCATAGCGGTTGAACCGATTCTAGCAGAAAAATACATAAGCTACTTTTTCGAACTCCACGCGGGCGAAGCCGCGGGCATAAGCTAGTGTTTTAATAAAGGCTTTCCTTTTACTCGCAATGGTGAAGCATACTAGTTGTTACAAGAAACGAGTTTAAGGGTTTCATATTAAATTCATAATTGAATTGAGATACAATTTAAGCCTTGCAGAACGGTCTATTAGTCACAGCAAAGTTAAGTGTGCAGGTATGACCCGTATGACCCGACTCTATTAATAGTGGCATGCGTGTGCACTCATAGGTAATCAGTGTCTACTACCTGGATCAAATAGATCGAACTCTCAAGGACGGGAACGTTAAGAGTATTTTTTTTTTTTTTTTATACAACAAGAGTGGCAAACAAGCATACGGCCCACCTGATGGGAAGCGGTTACCGTAGCCTATTTACGCTCACGATACCGAAGTATCACTTGCGCGTTGCCACTCTGTGTTCGGAGAATTATAGTGTGTTGGCAGCATAAGGCTTAATCCCTCTGCTTCCAACACAATGTAACAATCCCCCCCCCTCCCCACGGAGCTCATTACTGGAAACCTTATTCACCGCGTAGGAACACAACACAATAAATTGTGTTATTTGGCTACGGACCTCTATAAGGTGGAGGTCCTGCCCCAGTCGGGCAGCTCCAATTCGAACGGGAAACCCGTTATGCCCTACCTCTCTTAAATATATCCTCCCAATACTCCAGACATGCCGACATAATAATCTGCCATCCATCGGCAAACAAATCGCAATCAGAGTTGGACTCCAAGAGATCATTGAACGCAGAGAGTGTGTGGGACGGGAGTTTATGATCGCGACTTAGTACGACAAGCCGATATAGAAAAGAGCCTGTGTTTCCTGGCGCGTGTGTAGTTGTCAGACATAGGTGTGACGTCATACTGGAATGTATTAGTGACGTTTTTTGTTCTCAATGTCCAGGACACGTCGTACAAGGCCATCGAGCGGCCCGCCCAGTACGAGGCCTGCAGCCGCGTGCGCCCTCCGCCCGTCACGCTCACGCTGGCGCAGAGGGACGACGCCGCCGAGTACGACGAGGACACCAACCATGACACCAATGAGTATGCACATCCTGGGATTGATTGCAGAGCTTTGAGAAGGGTGTCAACACAATGCTTGCTTGTGAAATAAAACATGTTTTTTTTATTGGTCCAAAATAGGATTTGTTCAGGTTCAAACGACGATCAATTCCAATGAACCTATTTAAAGGTTTGCAAAAAGGTTTGGTGCGAAAGAAACTGAGAATGTTAGTAAGGGAGAAGGCGATAGACTTAGCCGTATATCAGTTTAACACCTAAATATAGTAGAGAAATTGGTGTTTTGAAATCGGCCTCTACCGTCCCCATTCTGACCAATGCGTTACTTTTAATACAATTCTCTCGCTAACAGTGATTTTAACCTCTTCCAAAATACCTTTTTTTGTGATTCCAATGAAGTATTGGTATTCCAACATACAAGAGACTGATGAGTATGGATGAAGTGAAAGAGGTCTGTAAGTCTAGAGAGAACTGGCATTATATGTATATGTGAAAATTCCAGCATTATCCTGTGGCGCAAGTCAAACAAACTCGCCCTTCGGCTAGAAGTGGAGACCGACGCCGCAGTACAAGCCGGTGCAAAAGCACAGACCGTGATAGCCCTGGAGTACTCCTACAGGAACACAGTGCCGCCATCTGCCGCCGCCACGCAGCAGCGCGACCACACGCTTTACACCACTATCATCTTAGACTTAGGGTCGGTAGTCGCTTGAACATTATGACTTTATACAACCGCAACAGCTTTGGCAATAACAAAATAAAAAAGAGACATCTTTAACAAGATCCTATGAAAGCATTATGCTTTGTTAGCATGTTTCAGTCTAATACAAATTGTCTCTTACAAATATATTTTATTATACCCGCGCTTCAAATAAATTATTTATGTAATGCTACTTTCGCTTATCACGCCACGAAACTACGGTTCAAAACATACGGTTAAGCTTTTAATGTAAAGATTTATAACAGCATGCGACAATGCTTTGTATGTAAAGATGCACTGAATACATTATTCAATGTTATACATCAATATATCAAGTATAGCTTTCATTATATAGGGACGGTGACAGACTAGCTATTTGTCACGTTGACACCTACATATATCTCCAGCTAATTAGGTGTTACACCTCTAGTGTATTCACGGATTTTTGTGCTTGAAATTAAATAAAACATGAAATTATCCATGAAATTACAAAAGGTAGCTACTTAAACTTTATTCATAACAAATAGTATTTATTTATCGGTTAGTTATTTTAACAGTATGTTTAATAAAATTTATTTAAAGTTGTGTATGATTAAGGTAAATATGTCAGTTAAGGCAAAAGGAGTCCCTCAAATAGATTGCGCTGGACAGAAGCAAATTAAAGAAAGATAGAGAAGTCGACAAGAGCCCAGCTCTTAAATTTACGAGGTTTCAAACCACCCGGGCATGACTGATGGAAAGTACTATATCTGGCAATCTCTATATACAAACTACTGTAATGTTTGTTTGCACGTCATGCTATCATATTATTCAATATATCATTATAACTCACAATATTTACGAGCACACAACGCAAATGGAAACTGTATATGTCAATTTTGGTGATACAACCCAAATTTGTATGTGTTTTTTTTATTCTATCAATGCACATGTATACATGAATCTAAGTATGAGATAATCTACTTGCTTTTGTTGTGTTTTATATGGCATGTGTATTTACATAATGTGAACAATTATATATTACACTTACCACTTTATGTATGTTGAAAACCTGTAATAAACCTATTTAACCTGAATAATATACTTATTTATCATGAAATTTGAACATATTTTTGATTATGAAAAGCTGTGAAGGTCGATTAGTTTGCGTAGTAACCATCAACTAATAAATTGCAAGTTCGAGTCTGGATTACTGAGTTTACTCTGAACTAAAGTAGTGATTACTCACACCGCGTGCTGCACGGTGAAAGAGGACGTCAAGAGGAAACCTTCATACTATGGGTACTACTCCACACATACCTCTGTCTACCCCACCGGTACCTTTGTGGGAAGGCGTGAAGATAATATACTAATGAGTTATATACAAAAATATATTGAATGATTAAAGAGCCGTAGCTAAGAGGTTCGTAAGTTGCCTGCAACGCAAAGATTGCGAGTTCTAGTTACTACTACCAAAGCACCAATAAGTTTTCTGAACTTAAGCAGTGGTTCATCACGACTTTCTGAACGGCGAAACAAGGATCAAGAAACTGTATATGTTTGAGAATGAGTGCAATAACATGAAGTTGTTGTGCTGGAGAAATGGCGTCATCTAGTATCTGTCATGTTGGCACCTGAACGTGAAGAGTATTTTTCACTTCTGCCTACCCCTTCAAGAGCCCTTGTGGAAAGGTGAGATGATATAAAAGCTATTCTTTATTTCATGTATACTTTTAATTCTAAACAAATGAAAACTAAAATTGTTTTTTTAAAACCTTTTATTAACAAATAGGTCATAATCAATAGTAATATATCCACATACAATATAAATAACAAAAATACATGTAAGTCAAAGCCTGTCAGCAAATTTTTCCTACAAAATCATTTTGATGAATGTATTCAAATACTTAAACTATGTTCCACAAGTAATCAAATCCTCCACAACCTGAGTCTTAGCCGAGTAAACAACATCATTCACACCCACACCGTCATAACTGCAACCAATCAAGGATATAGGCAGGTTATGATCATGAATATATCCCCTAATTCTATCAATTCTCTCATAATGCCCAACCACATACTGAGGTATACAGTTTCGTAGAATATTTACATAAAAAGCTGTTGGTCTATCCTTTATGTTTAAAATTGTTCTAACTTCCTTCAATGCAGTTTCTAAAAGTGTTTCCTCTGATACATCATCACCAAATTTCTCCTTGAACCACCTCCCACCGAGCATCACAGTCAATACTGTACCTTTCTGATCTGGAATACAACAGGAATCAAAAACCACACCCAGTATTGGAGAATTCTCTATTGGTGGGACAAGGAATCCGAATGCTGGTGTTATAAGAGTCTTTTCAGTGTTGAAATATAAGTTTACAATTCCAACTGTAACAAATGGTATTTCTTTTAGATTTTCAGCTAACTTAGGGTGCTGTTTCTGCACTAAATCAGCCAGACAGTAAGCCGGTATTGAAGCATAGATGTGATTTGCATTCATCACCTTCCCATCTGAATTCTTTAGTGCAACAGTTCCAGAGTTGATGAATTCTATCTCTTCTACTTTATTATTTAATTTAACTTCAACATTATTGTCTCTCAAATATTCTTCCAAAGTCAATGGGAATGTTTCAAATCCGCCTTTGATAGTATAAACATTCCATTTCTCTTCCTGTGACCGCCTTGCTAAGGCACTCAGGTTTATGTTCTCATTCTTTTTTGTTTTAAACATAGTTTTCATAAGTCCTTTGACAACACTTCCGTGGTTCTGTTCCCACTCAAACAGTGTCTTCATCAGGAATTTGACTGATATTTCTTTTGCATCACCAGCACAGATACCGCATATCATGGGTGAAATTGCATAGTCAGCAATTTCTTTACCAAATCTCCTTTCAACAAAGTTATATATAGAATCGTCTTGCATTTCCTTGTGAGGTTGTTTTATATCATTTAAAAGTGCGTAAATTAGAGGCTTTGAGAATGGACCATTTTTCTGGAAAACTCCTTTTAAATTAGATGGTAAAACGTGCAAGTTATTGTTTGCATAGATCATTCTGTTCTTTGCGGCTGGATGGTCAGGTCTTATAGGCACTACGTGTTCACTTAGCCCTAAGTCCTCAATCATATTTAGAGTATTTAAGCCTGCAATACCTTTCGGTCGAATAGTCCTCGGTCCTTGTTCAAAAGTATAGTCCTTCGTACGGATAGACTTAACCCATCCTCCGCAATTATTAGTCGCTTCCAAAAGAAAAAGTTTTAAGTTATTGTTTGAGTAAATATTGTTTTTAAGTAAATAGTAACCTGCAGATAGTCCACCAAGTCCTCCGCCTAAAATAGCCGCCATGACACTTGAGTGAGATGATTAAAATACTCTCTCAAATACTATTTAACGTCCAATTTTTTTGTAAAGTTGTACCTTTTCTTTAAACTTTAGTACAAAACTTCGAATCATTTCTCGATCGTTGACTGTAGTTATTTTTGTTTTGACATTTAAGTTCTGACTTCTGAGTGAGTGTTCTGACACTGACAGCACAGCATGTATGTTGGTAGTAGAAATGAAATCGCCCAATAGTAGATTTTTCGTGAATTTTCCGGCTCCGCCCCCCTCTTACAAACTCGCGTGATTAATGAACAACCCGCTTTAGTTATTGTTCTGAGGAACAACCCTTTGGATCCTTCAACATCTGATTTTGTTACACTATTATAGTCGCAAACTATGTTATGTTCTATGGTAAAAATAAATAATAAAAATCTTTAGAATAATCTTCCTTAATCGAAAAGAAATAGCGTTATTACCCTAGTTCAATCAATTAATTGAATTTTTTTACACCAGCTATTTCCACTTTGGGTATTAATTGCGTATTATCGACCTCATTATTGAGGAGAAAATCCCTAGAAGAATGAGAGTCATAATATGAGTCGACTCTTTGCCTAACACTGCCTGGACTCCACCTCACAGTAACAATCTTTTGTTAAAAGAAAAGATGCTACCATAGAGTCGGGCAACGTAAATTATATTACGGGAGATTCCATTACGCCTTGCCTCTGTGGGTGATAATTTATAAGGCTCCTAAACGGATTGTGTCGTGAAGCGTTAAAACGGGCCACAGTTGCGGTGTCGTCGGGAGATAATGAATTTCAATTTCATAGCCATTGCGCTTGTCTCACGCGCTTTACTTCAATGGACAGCTTTTGGAACATTCCTAGAGCTGCCTGCTTTCGAATAATTATGATTGATTTTATGAAGGACTAGTTGAAACAAATAAATAAACCTTGTTTAGGTTTTAGGTAACCTACGTACAGTCGCACTATGTCAATCCTAACGAATTTCTAAGTCAAAGTACGTCTTTAAATTTCTTTTCAGATTAATGCAAGTTTTTGCTACGCAAAGCGTGGCAAATCACAGTACTACTACAGGAGTAGGGTCTGTGATTTTTTAAACTTTATAAGCCTCGTTGGTAACTTACCGCGTTTTGATTCGGTATATACAATCCACACTGTGTAAATGGATAATTATTTAAACAATCAAGAAGCCGTGGTGGCCGAGTAGTTTAAGTGGCCTGCAACAAAGCTTGCAAGTTCGAATCCTAACTGTACCAATGACTTTTTCTGAACTTAAGTACAGAAAAATCGATAAAACCGCATACGTTGAGGAGAAATTAAGAAGAAAGTATGTATTATTTATATATTCATGCTTGAGTAACGGCGATGGACGCGCCATGTGTCAATATATGTCTAAGTAGTAAAGTAAGTAGTAAATGTAGGAAAGTAGGTGTGTGGATTCTACCTACACACCCCTTCGGAGATCCTTGTGAGGTGGCGTATGTTTGTTTTATTAACTCTTACTGGCAATCAACGTCTCTTTTGCCGTGATTTAATCTAATACAAATAATGGATTTCTCTGTAGCCTGTTACAAAACGAACATCCGAATTAGATAATAGACTCTTAGTTTGAAAGCACCTTTGACCTTATAACCATATAATTACGTTATGATCTTGATACTTGCCTCGAAAACTTACAGCGTTTTGCTAGCTCTACTATGTATGCGAGCTCTATTTATATACGAGGCTATAAAAGCCACGTCCCTTGACGTGAACCCTTTCATTCGTTCCACGACGTCTAAAGTATCAAGATGAGTCAACTCTCAAAATCCAGCGATAAAAAACTCAAGTCAGCTGATTTAAAAGTTCATAAACTTGTC
Source organism: Drepana arcuata (assembly GCA_016069955.1). Classification (NCBI taxonomy): domain Eukaryota; kingdom Metazoa; phylum Arthropoda; class Insecta; order Lepidoptera; family Drepanidae; genus Drepana; species Drepana arcuata. The sequence continues at coordinate 134,132 of JACCPG010002468.1, read as the reverse complement.
GCTAAGATTGAAAGTTTTAAATTAAATAACGCTTATATATCCAAGTTAGATATAAATAGGGAAAGGAAAGCTACGTATGCTTTGCAAAGTAACAGAAAACTTGGTTTACTCATGATGTTCGTAGTGCTTACTGCTAGTGTACTTTGGATTTATAAAGAGTTACCGACGAGTAGCGTAAGTATATACCCAATTTGACATTCTACCATACACATTTAGCTCATAAATAATGATGAATTAAAACTTCAATTCCCTAATGCCCCTAAAACCCCAACGGGCCCTGATGCATATAGAAGTACCAGACCAAACATTAAATTGCTGTGTATTCTTGACCTCCGCGCTGTGATCCAAAAGGTTGGGGTCTAAGTGTAGTGAACAAAAATTACATGGGAGTGTTGACGCTAGTGTAAAGTGAGCTTGAACACACTTTTTTTTATAATTAAATATTGCCATCAGCCTGTTGTCAATAAGCAGATGTCATGTTTATCATATGAGAGAGATCAAACACGTAACTACTGAAATGTTCAAACTAATTTACATCGTCCAAGACCAGGGTCAGACGATATCATTGCGTTGGCTGGAAGGCTGCGATTGGCACAGGACCGAAAGCAATGCAATGTTGAAGTCCAGACGCCTGTACTGTCTCAGTAAAGGCTAATCTGATTGTTTGTTAAAGGTATATCGCGTAATTGTTTTTTTGTAGCTCGCGCCTCTAAGATGTTTCTTTCCAGAACTGCTTCCTCCAGCTACCATCGATTTCAAAGTCCATTTTCCGACCACCAGAGGATTGTAGCATGTGCGCAGGAGTAAAGGATGTAGTCCGAATTGCCAACATAACTGCTGGACAGTTTGAGGATCTGTACGCTTATGGAACCACGCCTGTTATTGTTACTGATGCTACGGACGGGTGGAAGGCTTTGACGGTAGAGTTTCACATGTCTAAAAAAATACATTTATTTATATATCTAGGTGTTGTCTAATCAGTTTTGGATATTAGATCTACGGCAGAGCCACCCTCTCTTTCACCCTTGTTATACTGAAGTGCGTGACAGTTGGGTCGCCGTTTCTCAAACCTTTATCAATTCCTTCTCAAACGAGAACATCGAGAGGAAACCCCCATAAGGTTTCCTCTCGATGTTTTCTAACATCGTTAAGCTCGTGATTTGATGAATCACTGGACTTAATAACAGAAAAAAAAGTAAATGGTATATATAGATATAGACTATCCAGTTTTGAACCTACAATTAGGATTGTATTGTATTTTACAGGCGATTTATATTATTTAGCAGTGGAAATATTCGCCGCCGAGCCGTGGTTGCCGAGTGATTCGAGCAGTTGCCTGCGACACAAAGATTGCAAGTTCGAATCCCGACTGTACCAATGAGTTTTTCTGAACTTAAGTACAGTGATTAGTCACAACATGAATTTTACAGTGAAGGAAAACATCGTGAGGAAACCTGCATACGTCTGAGAAGAAATTCAAAGGCGTATGTATAGTCGTGCTTGAGTAACGGCGATGGACTCGTCATCTGTCACATTGGCACCTAATATACCTCGGCGGAAAGTGGGCGTGTGTGTGGGTATTACCCATACACCTGTGCCTACCCCTTCGGGGACCCTTGTGCGAAGGCGTGAGGATATTATTATTATTATTATTATTAAATAATCATCTTATATTATTTCTCTAAGTCCAAATATTTCAGCAGCCATTTTGCGTTTAAAAGTGATCAATAACTGCAGGAATTCAACTTCAAGTTCTTCGCGGACTTCTATCGCAACGGCAAAATGGGTAGGCAGATAAATGACTGCTTTTATTTCGCTTACAAATCTGGACTCAACTCCTTGCAAGAAGTATTCACAATGGACGAGACGAGAGCCAATCTGTCTGGAGAACCGTGGTATGTTGGGTGGAGCACGTGCTATGATGATGAGACGAGAGCTTTGAGGGGTTACTACAATCGGCCGTATTTCCTGCCGCGGACCGCTGAGAGCGACATGGTGGACTGGATCTTCATTGGAGGCCCGGGGCAAGGAGCTCACATGCACGTAAGTGGAGCAGCACTTAATAGCGAGTGGGTCGCAGAATCCTATTAATATTATAAATGAAAAAATTGTGAAGATTTCCTTGATCACGCAAATCTACGCAATTGGAAGAAATTTGGCACAGAGATAGAATATTGGCTAGATTAACACATAGGATTGAATTATTAAAAAAAAAACAGGAAATCAATTCTCCTTCAAGTAGGTAAATTTTCCTTCACCAATTAGTATTATATCATCATCATATCATCACGCCAAGTCCCTAACGGGGTAGGCAGAGAGTATAGAGCGCCAGTTCTCTCTAGACTTACAGACCTCTTTCGCTTCGTCCACATTCATCAGTCTCTTCATACATGCTCGTCGGTTTCGAGTACTCTTAACGTTCCCGTCCTTCAGAGTCCGATCTATTTGATCCAGGTAGTTGGAACGTGGCCTCCTCTGCCTCTTCTTGCACACACTTTTGCTTTGTATATCTGTTTCGTCAATCTTTCTTCACTCATCCTTTCTATGTCCAAACCAACGTAACATGCCTTTCTTCATCTTTACAATCACGCCCTCATTCACGCCAGTTGATTTGCGAATCTCTTCATTGCGGATTCGATCTAATATCGTTACGCCGCACATTTTTCGAAGAGATCGCATCTCGACTGCATTCAAGCTATTTTCATACTTCCTCTGACATACCCAGGATTCGCTGCCATAAGGATTCGCTACAATAAGGTAGGTACCAATATCGCGTTGTGGACAGCAACTCGAGCATTCTTGCTCAGACTTTTACTGCCCATCAACGCCGACATGGCTCCATTCACCTTATTTCCGGCAGTTATCCTTCTTTCAATATCTTTTCATACTTTCCATCTCGTGTGAACATGCTTCCAAGATATACAAATTCATTCACTTGCTCTAGAATTTGCCCATTTACCGATATAGCACACTCGGTCACTTGTTCATCTCTTTCGAATACCAGAACCTTAGTCTTGCCAGCGTTTAGGCGCAGCCCCTTCTTTTCACATTCTACTTGCATTATGGTAACTAGTGACTGCAGTTCGCCCTCTGATGACGCCAGTAAAACCGCGTCATCGGCGTATAATAGGCAGTTGACCACTAAGTTTCCCATTTTCACTCCACATCCGTTCGTTCTTAGTGCTCTCAGACAGTTATCTAGATATATAATGAACAGCCAGGCAGACATGATACACCCTTGTTTGACCCCCGGCTTCACATCAAACCAGGGTGACATCTCACCATTAACCCTAACGCACGCCCCGCTATCACTATAGAGTGATTTCACGGCATGCAGTAGGGAACTGCTCACTCCATATCAAGGCAACACGTCCCAGAGTTCCTTTCGTACGACTCTATCAAATGCCTTCTCCAAGTCGACGAAAGCGCAGAAAACCCTTTGGTTAATATCCAAAAACTTTTCCGCGATTCCGCGAAGCGAGAAGGTTTGATCCATATATCCTCTTCCTGGTCTAAATCCACCTTGGGATTCCCAGAGAAATCTTTCGGATCGCTCTTGCATTCTTATCGTCAGGATCTTCGTATACACTTTACTAACTAAGCTGACCAAGCTGATGGCTCTGTAGTTTGAGCAGTCCAATCGTGATCCCTTTCCTTTATAGAAAGGCACGATGACTGCTCGCCTCAAGTCGTCCGGAACATCACCCTTTTCCCAGCAAAGATTGCATAGCAAATAGATGACGTCCCAGACCGCTGGTCCACCGTACTTGATCATCTCAGCCGTAATCCCATCTATTCCCGCAGCTTTTCCACATTTCAGACTTCTTATCGCACTTACAATCTCTCCCATGCTTATTTTATCCGCTATAGGATCCTCGACAGATTCTGTTGGAGGCAGCTCTGTGAGTAGATCAGCGGCATCATCATCATACATATCTTTGTAAAATTCACTCCATCGCCTGAGGACGTCTGTTTTGTCAGTCAGTATGTTATTGTCCTTCGAGAAAATCACATTCATCCTACTACCAGCTGTAACACAATTTCTGGACTTCTTAACTTCCCTCCAAAAAAGTTTTGCATTGTCCTTGAAATTCTGTGACAGTTTTTCGTCTACAGTCATTTGGAACCTCTCACGCTTCTGAGCTATTATCTCTTTCGTACGATTTTTTTGCAGGCGGTATTTTTCTTTCATCTTTTCTTTCATACTCCCACTTGAGCTGGACATAGCCAAAATGTCTTGCCTTGCATCCTTCTTCTTTTTAACTTCTTCTTTCACTTCATCATCCCACCAACCATCGCCATTTTGGTTGTCCGCCCTTTCGAAATGCCACAAACCTCTTTCGCGGCGCATAATATGCTGGACTTAAGGAACTGCCAACAAACATCGACACTCTCAAACACATCTTTCGGTGGACAGGCTAGCTGTTCAGACACCCTTTCTTGATATCTGTCTCTAATAGCCGCATCTTGAAGCCTCCAGCTTTTGATGCGGTCTGCGACTGCAGAACAGGGACCCCCAGCGCGGGATCGCCAGCCCGCGAACAGACCTCTTATCCTAGTTATAACTGGGAAGTGGTCCGTTCCCAGGTCAGCTCCCCTATACACCCTGGTGTCCATCACCTGTGTTCTGAGTCGCTGATCTATTAGAAACAGATCTATCATGCTTCGCTCATTTTTCCGTTCCCATGTATACTGATGAATCCTTTTGTGGTCGAACATGGTGTTCGCCACAAAAAGGTCTCTCTCCATGCATACATCTAATATCAGCTTGCCTGCCTCGTTCGCTCTCTTATCACCATACTTGCCGAGTACTGCCTCGTAATCCTTACGGGCTGTCCCGACCCATCCATTCAGATCACCACAAATAATCAGCTTTTCATTCCCTTCTTTCGTCTCTAGAACATTACTCACACATTCCCAGAACTTATTCAGGTCGCAAGTGTCCGCTGAGGCCACCGGAGCATATACCGCGACTAAAACAGTCGGGTAAGGCCTATTTTAAAGCGAGCCCAAATAAGTCTGGGGCTCACCGCATCATAACTTATCATACATTCTGCCAAGCGGCTGGATAGCAGAATTCCCACTCCCTGGCAGGCGTGCTCGGTGTTTGCCACTCCTGACCACAGCACTAAACTCCCGCCCGGGAGCTCGTCTACTCCACTACCCTTCCGCTTGGTTTCCGACAAGCACACAACATCTAACTCGCTCTCTGTCATAACATCGATCAATTCGTTCATCTTATCAGCCATACCTCCTCTTACATTCCATACACCCATCCTACACCCCACACTCCACTTCCCGCCGTGAGGCACTCCGCGTGATGGGTGGCGGTCCCCATCGCCGCACTGTGCAGAATTTTTCGCACCAGCGGGGACGGACTGGTGCGCGTCGCCTCGGGGGCACGCCCTAATAGCCGTCCGGCCAATGCGCATCGAATATACCTTAAGTACAGTGATAAATCTTACCATGAGCTAGCTTTATGCTGATATACATAGTTCTGCTTAAAAGTGGCAATGCTATCTGTCACACTGGCACCTAAATATATTTCAGGCAAAAAAAGAGGTTGTATTACACCTATGCCTAAAGGTGAGAAAATATAAATAGTTTTTACTACTCACACCAAGGAACCAGTGCCCATCACTAGCCGCACAAGCTGAATCTCCTGTCAAAGAGGCTTCCAGAAGAATTTCATTTAAGCAACTGATCAGATAGTCCATACCATGAAGCTCATCTCTAATCTTAGTTTTGATGTCCTGTCTGAGAGCTGTCAGTATGAACATCAGTTTCATATCAAACAGCATGATTTCATCCTTGAATGGTATATCCTTATACAGCCTCAGCCTAGCCACCAGGCCCTGTGCTATAGCAGTACTGGCACACAGTGCCCGAGCCACTTCACTGTTATAAGTTAAATTACATAAGCATTTTAATGCCTCCACAGCAATATCCTTTTCTGGCATCTCAACAGAAGTCATCAATTCTTCTTCATAGCCAACATAGTTGTACAAACCAGCCCTCTCTATTAATGTTGTTATCCATTTTTCGCAGATCAAGTTTTCCAGTTCAGTCTTGTCTCGGCTAAAGTAATCGAAAAAAAAACTATGAATTACAGTTCTTTATTACTGATACTAATTATTAATTAACTTAATTATGTACCTACTCACCTCAGCACCCGTACAGTAGCCAAACAGAGAGCATGGACTGCTTCCGACTGCTTATTCTGGAGAAGTTGAAATAATGCAGTCCACAACACAACACGTCTATTATGGTCGCTTAAATTCGGGAAAGTAAATACGTTTTCATTCTGCAAACAATAAGATAAGGTTTATGAATAAAGTGCCTTAATCATTCATGTGTCCTTATGAGTCTTAGTAATATCTAACGTTAATTATAAACTGCTTCAATATTCCAGAAATCTTATCCAAGTCTTCGCCACTGCTTAATACTTCGATCTCGGTGTCATCCATGGTGAATAAATTGAAGAATTATAGATTTGTTAATGTAATTCTGAATACGATATTTGGCAATTTATTATTGTACACCGTAAGAAAATAGTTCGTCTAGGGTTTATGGAAATATTTTATGTTCTCATTTTTCAGGATCAATTAATGCCAAACATAAAACAGTATAGAGTACAGTTGTCAAAACTAAATTGTATTTACAATACAAGTATTGTACAGTTGTTACGTTCTTTGACAGTATCAGTATCACAGATGATATCGTACAAGGCTCACAGACAAGTATTAAAAGTAGTCTAAGCTCACAGAGAGAGAATCAATGAGCAAAGAAAAGAAAATATGAATCAAGCTTCTAAGTGAGCAGCAAAGCAACAAGGAGAACGCTGACGAAATAATATTTCTTCTATGAACTATTAATAACTAGCTGCCCGTACAGACTTCGTACTGTCAAAAGTTAATAGTAAAAATTAAGTAACGTATTTTATTACGTATTTCGAGTGATTTTGCGGCGTTAATCTAGAAAACTGCGATGAAAAGTGGATCCTGTGCGACAACATACGTTCGACACGATAGGCATTACAAAACGCTTTCGCAGACTTCAATGGCTCCCTACCCACAGACTTCTACATTAAATGGATAAAGAAACTGCTAACAAAATTATAATTTGGGCCAGTACTTAGCTAAAATCAGCTATCAACTATCTATTAGATGCTTTTTGGTAAAAGAATAAGCTTGACTTTTTTTCAAGATTTTCGGTGTACGTAACACAGCAACAGCATTACAACTAACACGATTTTTATTCTATGGAATATAGGTATCTTACAAAATCTAGTGGTTGATTTGTCAATTTGACGTTACGTGACGTTTGATAATTTTGTTTTCCATCATTCATTCTTCCCCATAAGTTTTAATGGGAAATTGGATCGAATATATTTAAACGAATCTGCGCTATAATCAAAGCCTGAAAATGGCTTCAGCAGCTTTAACCGCCCATGTTGCCTCTAAAATAATACGTAAGAATCAAACACTAGTTATTATAATTATAGAAAATAACTGTTTTCTCTTACATAATTCATCGACTATATCAGACTCTGAGCAGTATATTAATGATAATATTTACAGAAAATTTATTGGTTGTTTGAATAACAAGTTAAATAACTTTTAGCTCTTAAGGGGTCCATGGGCATTGTTTATATCAAAGCCGCCCAGTACAGCACGGATGGCAGGCCTAACCTGGCTGCGTACAAGAGAGGTACTGGTGGTCGCAGCAGCTTCAATGGTATTGTGGCCACTGTATTCGGCAACAGCGGTTTTGTTGGTCGATATGTTTGCAATAAACTTGGCAAGATTGGTACTCAAGTAAGATATAACTATTTTATTATAATTTTTTTTATTGATGATGGTCTTCAAGGTATTATGTGTCTGCAATTTCATACACATTGCACTGATAGATTGGTTACATACAATATGGAATAGTAAGGTTTATACTATTTTGGTAATTATGTTTATGATTATAAAGTATTAACTACTTGCATTATTATTACATATTAACTTACTTACTTTGTATTAATTTTATTGAAGACCACAGAAAGAGAGGGGGCTCTTCTAATACAGGTTCTTGGAACTTAAAAGAAGAGATCCCAAACCATGTAATATTATTATCTTGTAATTAATTCAATAAAGATTTATTACTATTTATTACTATTATTACTATTACTATTACTTGCATGTTAATGCTCCACATTGTTTCTTCCCTAGATGATCCTGCCCTATCGATGTGATTTCTATGATGTACAGAGGTTGAAAGTATGTGGTGACCTAGGGCAAGTTCTTTTCACTCCATTTGATATCCGTGATGAGGAGTCCATAGCCAAAGCTGTCCGTTACTCCAATGTTGTCATAAACCTTGTTGGACGTGACTATGAAACCAAGAACTTCAAGTACATGGATGTCCATGTCGAAGGACCAAGACGTATTGCCAGGTATACATATGTGTCATTTTTTGTTTCGTAATTATCATACATTTTAAAAAGAATATGTATTTGTATAAACATTTGTTTGCATCCGGCATGAGACCTGCCCTTACAGTTCAAGATATTAAAAGTTTTGTAAATTTTGGTTGTAGAAGCACTTAATGTAGGTTGCTGTATGATCTACACTTACTGTTTGAGCCCATAATAATTCTTTGGCTTATCATGTAGGCTTAGAGTTATTGGTTAATTTCTTATATTTCATGTAAATGGCTTTAGTTAGAATTCAAAGCAATATTCTGTGATAAACCAATTAATTTAAAGAAAATGATTGATCTAGACCCATATGGTGTAAATAAGAGCTTACAATAATTTGAGTGTAGTTCAAAGAGCCTCTAATACTACTTGTAAACCTACTATTATGTGCTGTAAAACACTGATTGAACAGAATAACCTGCTGACTAGCAACAAGATGAAGAATTACAGTCCATTATTTAACTATATGTCCAGCAAATTCCCAAAAACTGTGGATGATATATTTTTGTAATCAGAAAGTTCATGAATATAATAGATATAGGAGATTCATCCAGGAGATAATTTCCCACAAATATACCCTTTAATTTATCCCTATAGATAGTCACTTGCTTTTGGCCCGTCAGCAGCTGTGAGTTAATAATATTTAAGAAGAAAAATGTGAGTGTCAACTCACATAATAGTACACTGGCTTCACACGCTAACTGCGTAATCTTGTAAACAAGGTTTAACCAATACCAGCATTGATCCATATGTCTACAAATTTCCTGCAGATTTGCAAATATTACAGAATTTCACGCGAAATGGGTGTGGAAAGATTCATTCACCTGTCTTACTTGAACGCAGAAGAGAATCCTACACCTCTTGTACTGAAGAAGCCCTCTATGTACAAAATCAGCAAATACTTAGGAGAGTGTGCAGTAAAAGAAGAATTCCCAACAGCTACTATTTTCCGTGCATCAGATATTTATGGCTCTGAGGACAGATTTATAAGGTAATGGTTTTTCCTTCCATAACTTGTGGTTAACATAGTGGGCTTATAATAATATATATATTGATATATAAAAGATGCTGATATTTAAGAATGCTAAAGACTTATAGAGGTGAAAATTTCAATCCAGATTTTTTTTTTATTACAAATTTAATGATGCTGAATTTCTAAGAGTAAAGTTTATATTACAGGAGCTTTGCACATGAAATCCGAATTCACAGCAACCTTATGCCTTTATACAAGAATGGTATGGCAACTGTGAAACAGCCAGTGTTTGTATCAGATGTGGCTCAGGGAATAGTCAATGCAATCCGTGACCCGGATACTAGATGCCAGACCTACCAGGCGATTGGGTAACTACATTCAAGTGTTTATTCATAGATATACCAACATGCTATATATAGTATGTATAAATGCAATGCAATATAGGATTTATAACAATAAATATGTTCTGCTAATACACATCTGAACAGCTTCTGCACTAATGCCTGTTGTCCAGTAAACTACAAAAGTGTGTCTGTGACACGAAAATATATTATGAATCTCTTAACAATTTGACAACTTATACAGTATGTGTAGAGACAGCTGGCTTCTTGTTCATTACATTTGTTTCATTCTATTTCACATAACGCGCCATAGATACATGTATCATCATCATCATCATATCATCACGCCAAGTCCCTAACGGGGTAGGCAGAGAGTATAGAGCGCCAGTTCTCTCTAGACTTACATACCTCTTTCGCTTCGTCCACATTCATCAGTCTCTTCATACATGCTCGTCGGTTTCGAGTACTCTTAACGTTCCCGTCCTTCAGAGTCCGATCTATTTGATCCAGGTAGTTGGAACGTGGCCTTCCTCTGCCTCTTCTTGCACACACTTTTGCTTTGTATATCTGTTTCGTCAATCTTTCTTCACTCATCCTTTCTATGTGTCCAAACCAACGTAACATGCCTTTCTTCATCTTTACAATCACGCCCTCATTCACGCCAGTTGATTTGCGAATCTCTTCATTGCGGATTCGATCTAATATCGTTACGCCGCACATTTTTCGAAGAGATCGCATCTCGACTGCATTCAAGCTATTTTCATACTTCCTCTGACATACCCAGGATTCGCTGCCATACAATAAGGTAGGTACCAATATCGCGTTGTGGACAGCAACTCGAGCATTCTTGCTCAGACTTTTACTGCCCATCAACGCCGACATGGCTCCATTCACCTTATTTCCGGCAGTTATCCTTCTTTCAATATCTTTTTCATACTTTCCATCTCGTGTGAACATGCTTCCAAGATATACAAATTCATTCACTTGCTCTAGAATTTGCCCATTTACCGATATAGCACACTCGGTCACTTGTTCATCTCTTTCGAATACCAGAACCTTAGTCTTGCCAGCGTTTAGGCGTAGCCCCTTCTTTTCACATTCTACTTTCATTATGGTAACTAGTGACTGCAGTTCGCCCTCTGATGACGCCAGTAAAACCGCGTCATCGGCGTATAATAGGCAGTTGACCACTAAGTTTCCCATTTTCACTCCACATCCGTTCGTTCTTAGTGCTCTCAGACAGTTATCTAGATATATAATGAACAGCCAGGTAGACATGATACACCCTTGTTTGACCCCCGACTTCACATCAAACCAGGGTGACATCTCACCATTAACCCTAACGCACGCCCCGCTATCACTATAGAGTGATTTCACGGCATGCAGTAGGGAACTGCTCACTCCATATCCAGGCAACACGTCCCAGAGTTCCTTTCGTACGACTCTATCAAATGCCTTCTCCAAGTCGACGAAAGCGCAGAAAACCCTTTGGTTAATATCCAAAAACTTTTCCGCGATTCCGCGAAGCGAGAAGGTTTGATCCATACATCCTCTCCCTGGTCTAAATCCACCTTGGGATTCCCAGAGAAATCTTTCGGATCGCTCTTGCATTCTTATCGTCAGGATCTTCGTATACACTTTACTAGCTAAGCTGACCAAGCTGATGGCTCTGTAGTTTGAGCAGTCCAATCGTGATCCCTTTCCTTTATAGAAAGGCACGATGACTGCTCGCCTCCAGTCGTCCGGAACATCACCCTTTTCCCAGCAAAGATTGCATAGCAAATAGATGACGTCCCAGACCGCTGGTCCACCGTACTTGATCATCTCAGCCGTAATCCCATCTATTCCCGCAGCTTTTCCACATTTCAGACTTCTTATCGCACTTACAATCTCTCCCATACTTATTTTATCCGCTATAGGATCCTCGACAGATTCTGTTGGAGGCAGCTCTGTGAGTAGATCAGCGGCATCATCATCATACATATCTTTGTAAAATTCACTCCATCGCTAGATACATGTATTATTTATTATTACAGGCCCAAACGGTATTTGCTTGCTGACTTGGTAGACTGGTTCTACAAGCTGATGCGCAAGGACGAGGATTGGGGCTACAAACGCTATGATATGAAGTACGACCCCGTGTTCCCGATCAAGGTTGCGCTCGTGAATATGCTCTCGCCTGCGTACCCCTACGGGAACTTGCACTGGGAGTCCATCGAAAAGGTAACTTTATTGTTTTTTTTTATACAACAAGAGTGGCAAACAAGCATACGGCCCACCCGATGGAATACGGTTACCGCAGCCTATTTACGCTTACAATACCGAAGTATTACTTGCGCGTTGCTACTCTGTGTTCGGAGAGTTTACACTGTGTGAGCATAATGGGACTAATCCCTCTGCTGCCAACAATATAACAATCCTCCCCCTTCCCAAGGAGCTCATTACTGGAAACCTTATTCACCGCGTAGGAACACAACATAAAAAAATGTGCCATTTGGCTACGAACTTCTATAAGGTTGCCTATGCCCCAGTTGGACAGCTCCAAATTCGAACGGGACTGAAACCCGTTATGCTCTACCTCTGTTTTTTGTATAAGTCAGACAAACTAGCTAATAAACTAAACAATATTCGGAATCTTATCTTACTGATATTATAAATGTGAAAGTTTGTAAGTTTGGATGTTTGCAGTTCTTTCACGGCCAAACGGCTGAACCGATTTGGCTGAAAGTTGAAATGGTGATAGCTTATACCTAGGGATAGGACATAGGCACTTATCTACCCTCTTAAGTGATTTCAAATAATCGTTCTCTAATGCTGTTACAGTTAGTAACGGTTTCGGAGTATGTGTCTGTCAGTTTCACCGGAGATATAAATACTTGCCGTGAGGTGGCAAAACCGATGCCGTTTCGCAGACGTAATATCACATGCGTCGTTTAAGACTCGTAACTTTTTCTCACCAATTTCGTTAACAATACTTATTCATTCGTAACTAACATTGTAATTATGTTGTGTTATATATCATTCGTTCCTAATATTTTAGGAAGCAACTACAGACAAGCCCATATGCGGGGTGCCGACCTTGGAGGACTTGGGCGTAACTTTGACCCAAATGGAAGACCAGGTTCCATGGGAATTGAAGCCGTTCCGCGCATACCAATACTACATGGACCAACTCGGAGAGTTCCCCAAACCGGACCCGCCACCTGTCCAGACTTCAATCTAAATTAATTATACATAGTTACTACGGCCATTCTAACTTAACCATTCAGAATAATCCTGTTACAAGTGTAGAATACTTTTGGACTCTACAAACCGATCATCACATACCTTTTGGTTTGTGGGAGAGAGCACTCATTTTCAATGCGATGCCACATGGTGTCTTTATTGTAGACAAGTTTTATCATATTGTAAAACATCACTTAGAAATTTTGACTATATACTAGAAATACTAGCAATATACTTTACATAATCGAAAAGTTAAAATGGCCGTACTGTACCTGTTGTTACAAAAAAATATTGAATCAAATATAGGAGATTTGTAGATTTCTTTTCAATAAATTATTTTCCACATTTTCTTTCTATAATATATATAATATATACCCACATGCCGCCAGAGATATATTTTAGGTGCCAACGTGACAGATGGTGAGCCCATCGCCGTTACTCAAGCAGGACACGCTTACTATACGCTTTTGAATATTTGCAGCATATCAATTAATGATAACTTATTCAGTAGAAGGATTTAAAGAAACAAAAAATATATGATTATTATTTTATTATTACAACTTAAGGTGCAGGCCTGCCTCGTCCGAATCCTCCTCTCTGTAACAATAATATACAATCATGAACACTAGCACATGAAAATTGGCATTATGTCGAAAATAAATGCATATTTTTAAATTATGTTCTATGTATCAAACAGTATTTACATAGAAATCTACATAACATTTGTTTGTTTCTTCTATTGAAGTATTATAATTTCAATATCAGCAACATACATAGTTGGCATAGTGTTCATTTTTGCTGCTCTTAGTTTGTTACTGCTATGATCTATATAGGCAAACATAAGCATAATGAACTTACGAATTCGACATCAGCAGAGCCAGGTCCGACATCAGCCTTCTTGTCGTGTGTAGCGGCGGTGGGCGCGCGGCGGTATGCCGAGCGGTCCTCGGCAGAACGCGCCGGCGCATCGGGGCGACCTCCACCCACTGCACCACGGCGCACTGTCTCCGTGCGCACTGATCGCTTCAGCGTCGCTGGTACGATTTCGGGAGGCAGGTGAAGGAAGATCCTTAGGTACTCAATACCCTCGTTGGTCAGGTACCTGCAATACATTGGACAAAATTTTTGATGGATGCAACCAACATCATTAACAATTTGTTTTGGGAGAACAAAACTTGATAAAAGATTTGTACTATAAATTGGACAACATTAGGAATCTGTACTTCCCAGTCAAATGGCAATTAATTGACTTGTATTGTAGTAATTAATTGAATTGTCTATAAAAGGTAGTATTGGTAGGTTCCAAATCCAGCCAGTCTTAGTATGTGATTGGGAAACCAACATACTACATATAATCACACCTTGTCCCCGTAGGGGTAGGCAGAGACCACTTCTATCCTTACTTGTTTCCCTCCATCCACTATCATTATTCCCTTCATACATGCTTTTTGGTTTAGGGTACTCTTGACCTGGCCTTTTTTCAATCCCCTTCCAAAACTTTCATTCACACTCCCTTGTACACATTTTTCGTCAATCATTCTTCATTAATTCTCTCCAAAAGAAACCAACATCCACTTTTATAATATAAATATAGAAAATACTGTGATAAACATATTGAAACTCCCAACTTAACACATAAAAATCATATAACAATAAAGTTACAAGCTCAAAACTATATATTTAATTCCAGTCTATAGCTTTTATGTTATTTCTATGTTAAATACATATGTTATTTTGTTATTATTACACCTTATTTAATACTTTTTCGTTAAATTACCTTGTTTACTTTGAATTTTGTTTGATTAAGAGAAGGGAATCATGTATTAATAGGCTTACGGACAGCCCACTCTTATTTCACCTGATTAAGAAGTACGTGTTACAAAATTGTATGTATATTACTTAATTATCGTTGTCCCTCTAATAAATGTCCATCCAATGTTAAATCACAAGAACCAAGAATCACGAATAACCAGATTAATAATACAATGTAACCATTCCGCATTAAATTTGAACGTGATACCAGTGACTGCAACAAACACTCACCAGTAGAAATGCCTCCATGCAAACTGTTCCTTGACATAACCTCTCGATTTCAGAGACTGCATAGCTTTGATTACTTGTAAGTTCGGAATCTTCTCAAGATCTGGATGCTTGGGCGCATGGTAGTCTTTCTTGGCTACCATAACACCCTCTTTGAAGAGGAATTCATAAATAGAGACACGGTTCTGTTTGGGCATCAACATCTTGACCCGCTGAAATAAGACATATACCGTATAGGTTAAACAATATAAATCTACAAACTTGTGGAAATATATAATGCACACTATTGTGAGTGTGAAAAAATACAATTATAACTGAGAATTTAGTTTCGAAAAACACAGATTTCGTGAATAAAAATAGATTTTAATTTAGAATTGTACCTTTCGTCTATATTATGACAACTGAAAAGAAGTCAAAACGGATTGACACTTGACATTTATATTAAATTACCATTAAGAAAATATTTAACCTAACTATTTTAAAGAAATATTAATTCTAATTTGCCGTTTATTTTATTCATGGAATTTTAATTATCTTAGCTACGCTACTATCTAATCACGCATTTTATATAAATGTATGTATGTATAATTGCGAATGTTATCGATGTTGTGATCTTAAACATAATAATAATCGCATTCACAATCGCAGTAACATTCCCTAAAATTCCCAAAAAAAGCTAATAAATCCCTTCTTAGTACTTACTTGCAATAATAATACAATTTGTAGACTGAGGTGTTGAGCAGATTGAGGTGAAGGCAGACAATTCGTAGGTGGTTTGACATCTGTGGTATCAGGCTCATCACTAGTATCAGTAGGTATGTAAACCTAATCTGTGATGTGTGTGACTGCTTGCTTGTGCCCATAGATTAGAGTATTATATAGGGCTACGCTACTTACTTAGTCTATGGGGCTACTTGTGTGTTGTGTGCCCATTCGTTTATGAATGTACAAGTAAAATGAATTGAATTACAAGATTTTTCACTACAGTCAAGGAAGATTTGTTTGAGTTAAATATCTTGGATTCGTAGAAGACGATAAATAAGTTAAGGTGAATCAAAATGGATTTTCAAAATCGGCCTGGTGGTAAAACCGGCGGAGGTGGTGTGGCATCATGGTCGGAAAGCAACAGGGACCGTCGCGAGAGACTTCGGCAACTCGCTTTGGAAACAATAGACTTAAATAAAGATCCCTATTTTATGAAAAACCATTTAGGTTTGTATATTTTTTGTACCATATTTTGATAATGTTACTCTTTCAACTTCTTACGTGAATTAATACTTTTTTATAGGATCTTATGAATGTAAGCTGTGCCTCACTCTCCATAACAATGAGGGTAGCTACTTGGCTCACACGCAGGGCAAAAAGCATCAGGCCAATTTGGCTAGGAGGGCTGCAAAGGAAGCTAAAGAGGCACCTCAGCAACTAGCTCCGGAGAAACCAAGAATTGAACCAAAAAAGTTTGTTAAAATAGGAAGGCCTGGTTACAGAGTCACCAAACAGAAAGACCCTGAAAATGGACAGCAAAGCTTGTTGTTTCAAGTTGACTATCCAGGTAAAATATAAATAAGCAGATAACCCTCAATCTATAAAATATAAAACCAGTTACCATGTAGTCTGTCTTAGGTTTAAAATTGGCTCTACTATAATAATATATCCTCAAGCCTTCCCACAAGGGTCCCCGAAGGGGTAGGCAGAGGTGCATAATACCCATACACCCACTTTCTGCCAGTGATATATTTTAGGTGCCAACATGATAGACGGCAAGCCCATGGCTCTACTAATTTAGTTTTTTTTTGTATACATAAGTATAGGCACTCATGTTTTTCAAATCCTGGGGAAGATGTCCAGGACAGCTGGTCAATTTAAAGAAAATTATCAGAGCCCAAAGAGATGTTTACTCTATGTTAAAAACTATAAGCTACTGATACTATAAGTGACCTCAATAGGATAAACTATCTATCAAATAAAATACCATTCATATTACATTTCATACATTGTCTTGTCTAATAGTACTAGTATTATATTTAGAGAACAAAATGAAGGTTGCCTTGAAGAGATTGCTCATGTGATAAGTTAGATTTTTCAATATAGTAAAAGAAAATCATAAATATTCCTCTTGGCACTAATTTTTTCATTGTCATTTTAGTATTCATAGGTTATTTATTACTATGATCTACATATATATTTAAGTTAAGTATTTAAAAGTAACTTATCTGAAAGTAATCAAGCAAAACATATTTTACAGAAATTGCTGAAGGAGTGCAGCCAAGACATAGATTCATGTCAGCATATGAACAAAAGATAGAGCCACCAGACCGTAGGTGGCAATACCTCTTATTTGCAGCAGAACCCTATGAGACTATTGCTTTCAAAGTCCCCAGTAGAGAGGTGGAGAAGCATGATTCAAAATTTTGGACACACTGGAATAAGGACACAAAACAGTTCTTCCTGCAGTTTGCATTCAAGATGGAACCAATGCGTATGCTACCCCCACCACCGAAGATGTGGGACCATGGAATGCGCCTACCTCCTCCACCTGGGGCACCTATGATGGGGGTACCACCCCCACCGCCCTTGCTTCCTGTACCCCCACCACCACCATCTATGTGATAATAAATATATTTTTGACATATAATTTTGCTCTATTACCTACCCATTAAAATATAAATATATGTATGCACATAAGGTACTATTATAATATTTTCATAATGAGTATTATATTATTATATATCAACACTAGCTGCGACCGCGGCGAGGACGGATTTTTTATCTTTCGTAAAAAATTTTTTTTAAGCAAAAAGTATCCTATGTTACTTCTAACACCTCCAAGAATATGTGTACAAAGTTTTATGATGATCGGTTAAGTAGTTTTTACGTGAAAGCGTAACAAACAAACTTACATTCACATTTATAATATTAGTAAGGATACCATACTGAAAATACTGGCCCAGTATTATTTTAGCTGTGAGATAATATTACTGCTCATGCACCCACCATGTAAATTTTAAAATAATAACAGCAAAGCCGTGGTGGCCGAGTGGTTCGAGCAGTTGCCTCAATTTCGAATCCCGACTGTATCAATGAACTTAAGTACAGTGATTAGTCACACCACGAGCTGAACGGTGAAGGAAAACATCGAGAGGAAACCTGCATACGTCTGAGAAGAAATTCAAAGGCGTATGTATAGTGCTTGAGTAACGGCGATGGACTCGCCATCTGTCACGTTGGCACCTAATATACTACCTCTGGCGGAAAGTGGGTGTGTGGGTATTACCTATACACCTCTGCCTACCCCTTCGGGGACCCTTGTGGGAAGGCGTGAGGATATATTATTATTATGATTCGTATTTCGTAATCTCCAAATAAACGGGATGCATAGAATAAGGTTAGTCTATATTGGTGTAAGTAAATGATGATACAGATCAGAGAGATTTATGTTTAAAATTGTTTTAGAAGCTATTTCCTTCGCACTGTAATTCGCATTTTGTAATATTATTTGTTATTAGGTAATGGGCAAAATAAGCAATCACAAAATAACTCGTATATTACAGTTTTAAATGTAAATATCGTTTGTGCCTTATGCCTTACGCTATTTAATGTCAGACAATTTATAAAAATAAACGAATTTATCTTCGTTAATAATATCTATAAAAACACATTGAAATAACCTTGAGTGGAACGGAACGCCTTTTTAACGGTTATATGTTTTTTCAAAGGAAGGGAAAATAAGTTTATTGTTATGCCATTCATTCGAAGTACTTTTTCGCGCGTTAATCTGACTGCACATTGAGAAGTTGAAGGGAACGAAACTGTGTCGCTGAGCTTACTTAAGCTTAACTTATCACCTATTAACTATATACTTGCCCAGGGAAATAGCAAATAATGTTTTCCAAAGCTAAGCGTTTTGAACCACTCGGTAAGCTTTCATATATTTAATTTTTCGTTGTTTTATGGCAAATGTTGCATGTGGTGTTGTTTTTAATTTTATCATTGCTCTGGCATAATCTGCAACATTGTTGTAGTCACTTGTATTTATATAATAATAATATGAACCTACCTCTGATATTCTGACTAGAAAAGTTTTGGATTGGTTTCATCCATGCTTGTCTTATCCATATACTTGTTTTCGGAGTTTATTAAGATTTTTGACAAAATTTGCTAAATTCCACACCAAATATGATACCAAATGCTTACAACCCAAACATATCCCTTCCATAGGTAGACTTCTATAATGATCCATTTCTAAAACTGCTTTGACACAAGGGTTTTAGGAGTATTTATGTTATAGTTTTTTTATTTCCATATATATATTTTAGCTCTTGCCAAGAACCAAAGTAATGTACCAAAGAAATATGAAAATGAGAAGAGAAAAGGCAATAATGTGCCCCTATCAGCTACAAAGCCCAAGGCTTGCTTTTCAACAACTGCATCCAAAGCCAGTGCAGATATGCAGTCGCAGTGCAGCTCTATACCCAGTGTTAAATCATTTGTTACAGTAAGTTTTTTTCTGTATGTGCAAATAATCTTAGAAAGCATTTTATCCCCATTAATGGTTTTAATTAAGATTTTGATGGATAAAACTCTTGATATTGTTTTCAGCCAAAGCCCATAAAAACCTCAGTTTCCACCAGAATTCACAGCTGTATCAAGAAACCATCGTCTTGTGTAAAGATCAAGAATGCAACCAATGTCAATGATGAAATAATCAAGGCACAAGAAGTAGAAATAAGGTAAAAATCTAAATACTTTTCAAATATTATGCATAAGCAATATACATAAATTGAACATAAAAATATTCAATAGTGATTAGTCACACCACAAGCTTTACGGTGAAGGAAAACATCGAGAGGAAACCTGCATATGTCTGAGAAGAAATTCAAAAGGCGTATGTATAGTCGTGCTTGAGTAACGGCGATGGACTCGCCATCTGTCACGTTGGCATCTAATATACCTCTGGCGGAAAGTGGGTGTGTGGGTATTACCTATACACCTCTGCCTACCCCTTCGGGGACCCTTGTGGGAAGGTGTGAGGATATATTATATATATTATAAAAATATTCACACCTTTCAGGGAACCCAAGGTCCCTGAAGGGCTAGCAGTGGTGTGACCCACACCTACATTAATCCAGAGATTATACAAATTCACCTATTAGATTCTTCTTAATTGTATTCAGGTTTCCTCTGGCAACAAGAGCTCTTTTACATAATATTTTAAAATCTTATAAATAAATCTTATTTTAAATTCCAGAAATAAAGATCACACAATCTCAGAATATAATAAACAAATTGAGGAACTCAGGAATCAAATATCAAGTCTCCAAAAATTTACAATTAACACAAACAGCACTAATGAAGATATAATTAAACAACTGTCTCAAATCACATTATCAGATTGCAACAGTCAAATACCAAACACACAAACCCAGGGAGTTAGTCACTCCACTGATCCCGCTGACACTGTCTCACTGTTAAAGACCAAAATATCCAAACTAGAAAACCAATGCAAAAAGCTGGAACAAGAACTGTGCAGCAAACAAGTAGACCTCTCAGACCTTGAAGAAGTGATCACTATTCGAGACAGTTTATGCAAAGATCTTCAAGATAAATTAACTCAAGTAGAAACACGCCTAGAGGAAACTCGCCAAAGATTTGAGATGGTGCAAGGGCATCATGCCCTGGCTCTAGACGCTAATGAGAGTATTCGGCGAGAGTACAAAATAGAACTTGAAACACTTAAGACTAAATTAGAAGAAGAAAAACAAACAATCGTTGCAAAGAGCAAAGTTGATCAAGAAAACGTTAAAGCAAAGTACAATAAATTAATTGAATCTATTAAAAACGAGATAATGAAAGAAAAGGATGAAGAATTGAATGAATTGCAACATCAATTGGATATCAAAGATCAAGAAATGAAAGCTAAATTGGAGCAAATTGATGAAGCTACTAGAGAAAAACTTAAATTGTGTGAAATACAGTTTGAGGAGCGCAGTAGGAATATGCAGGAGCACTGCTCACAACAACAAACGCAAATTTTGTATCTAGAAAAAGAGATGAAAGAATTGCAATATGCATTGACTGTGACTGAAGAACAAAACAATTCTCTCCACAGAGAATTAAAAGATCTACAAAATGAGAAGAAACTACTACAGATTGAAAAAGAAAACCTGCTTAAGGAATCACATGCCTTGAAAGAAGACTTTAAAAAGAAGGCTATTGACTTTGAGAATGCCATTAACAGACTGACTGTGGATGTTGACAAAGCATATAAAGAAAAGAATAAATTTGAAATGTCATTATCAGTGACAAGGGATATTGTTCAGGTTCTAACTATGCGATTGAGGGACTCTGATAATGAACTAGAGCATTTGGAGGGGAAAATACAAACACTGACCAATGAAAAGGAAGTTCTTGAGAAAGAACTAACCACCTTTAAGAACAGTTTGAATAATACAACTATAGAATGTAATGAGTATAAAGAAGCTCTTGTGAACATTCTCAAATCGAAAGCAGCTCTCGCTAAGGAACACACTCGTATTATGGAGCACAATGTGACATTAATAGAGAGTTTGCAAAATGTCGAGAAAGAAGCTTATCGTGAACTCGGTTCTATTCAAAATGATCTCATTGAAGATGTTGAGATGTTGAAAAAGGAATCTAACACTCAAATTAAAATGCTTCGTGACGAGGTGAGCCTAAATATAAATAGTATACAATTTTTTTATATCAAAAATCAAAAGTGTTTACTGTCACTGTCATATATTAATAACTTCTTCCTCCAGGTTGAAAAGAAACGTGTGTTATGCGAGATGGCGAAAGAGCATGCTGGACAAGCAACTGTCGCTGCTGAGCAGTCCCGTATGCTTCTCGCTCAAGCGGATGCTGAAATATCCCGCCTCGAAGCCCAAAATGTTGCATTCCAACAACAGGTAAACAACATTGTCTATAGCAACTTGTGGTAATTCCACACAAATTGAACTAGTTCTAAACTAAGCAAAGCTTGTACAATGGGAACGAGGCAATATACATACTTGTATAGATTATAATTTATATGTAGGATATCCAAATCAGACTTAAAAATATTTGTGTTCATCACAAACAACCACCCTCACTGGGAATCGAGAGCTCGATGTGCAGTAATGTTGTACTTATTAATAAATTTCTAATATCTCTCACACAGATACAAGATCAGCAGTCTCTCGTTGTGGAGATATCGTTATTGCGTCAAGAAAATGAAGAGTTAACCATGACGGTCGCGAAGCAGTCCTCAATTATTGACAAAATGAAGAAAGAAATGGAACAAACTCAGCTTAAACCTAAATCGCCGTCAGTTATTAGGAAATCTCACAAAATTGGCAAAGAGAATATGCCGAATGTTATATCTCCATTACGTGAACGTAATCATTAATCTATGCGACTTTATATCGCGTTTTACGTGAACAAATTATGTTTCTGTATAGACATAGATATATTCTGATCGTGACCTTGCCGTGACTTGCTCTTTTTTTAGACAATTAAATTATTCTCGTTAAAATATCATTATCTTTAAGCATTTTAATTTATTATCATTGTTTCGTCTCGTTGTTTATTTATTGCATTTCTATAAATTCTATTTCTGTCTTTAAACCTTTATCAACCTTATTTGTACGTGTTGTACTGTTAGTATCATATATCGTGTGCCTAAATAAAAATCTAGAAATCATTATACTTTCTTTTAGTGTGAAATTCGCGATTTTTTATCCATAGTGATGTTTTTGCTGTTTCCACCCGCGGTGGTATCAAACTATTTGTTGATTTGTCGTGTCGTCTGAAAACTCGGAACACGAGATTGAAAGACGTATGTATGTATATTATGTATCTAAGATATCGCCACTTTAGTTATTGTCACGTTGGTTAGGAAAATATATTCTTCGACATTGTTGGACATGTTGGTTTGAGTCTACCTCAACCATGTTTGTTATTTCTAAGGGAAGTAAACTGAACCCATTTCCTGTGTCTGCCTTACATGTGATACTTAGAATTAAATACTATTGAGCAGCTCTTCGACAAATTAGTTACTTCAAACTGGAATTGATTCCTGTATTCATAAATAAAATGAAACTTGTCTCCGTGTGATGGATGGAGTTTCAATCTTAGCATATGCTGCGGTTGGTGGCCTTTTGATCTCGCAATTGCCGTTAAACTTGATAGTTCCCGGATCCAAGCCACGAGACACCCAAAAAGGTGGAATAAGAAAAAGACATCAGTCTTACATCAATTTATTATAATCAATGTACAAAATTACATAAAATGGCTTACTAATACTACAGCCGGTGCATTCAACTTAATTCACGCGACGCTATTTGGCAACAAATTGTACTGTATACGACTAATAATCTCATTACCTACGGTTGTTAATTGAGTAACACAGGTACATGGCTCTTTGGATACTATCGAAATCACACTGCACAAATATGAAAAACATTAAAACACATGGGGCCGATCCCAAATATGTAGTATGAGAAAGGAGAACAATGACAATACTTTTGTAGCTTCCTCAATCACACTATCCGTAAAAAAGGCAATGAGAAGCAATTAAAACAACTGAGATCGCAAACATGACCACCACAAAGTTAAAACGTGCAAGTGACATACGAGTTTAAAGGTCTCTACCCACTACACCGTATCATACCATGACCGTGCTAGGAACGTGTCAGGCAAATAAATATTCTTTGTATTGAAAAGTATGACACTGTGCCCACTAGACCGTTCCGTCACCGACCAACACCGTCGCGTGCCATGCACGGAGCGTCAACAAATGTCGGCAAGAATATTTTGCCGGTGCCGACACGCTACGTGCCTGACACGCGGCGTTGCCAAACCGCTGCGCGCAGGCGGCGAGTCGGCGAGCATACGGGTTGTAAACGCGTATGATGACCGTTATATAGGCGTTGTAAGCGCGTTGTCGTAACTTTTGTTGTCAGTTCAACGAGACGCGTGTAGACGTAAAGACGTAAAATGGAGGATGAAAAATTAATAGAATGTGTACGGAAATATGAGTTTTTATATAATCTGCAACACCCGAAATATATGGATAGTGTACAATATCATTTTCAATTTTTTTCAGCAACACATTAAATTGGAACGTAGACATGCGGAAATACTGAAAAAACTTTTCTTCATCATCAACTAAGTGTCTGAATAACGTCCAATACTCTCCTTCGGTTTTTCGTTCTTTTATAGAATCGTAATCCAGTAGCGCCGAGTGTTTTTTTTATTTTCTTCTTCTTCCTCATCCAATATTAAAGCAATCATCGCCAGTTGCCTAAAAGTTAATTTTCTGATAGCCATATTTTACAATAAAAAAATATGGTAGCACTTCAAACGTCCACGCAACACTGTTACGCATGCGAGAATGAAGCGGATTCCTATTGGTTTTGGTGGATGTTGCATACGGGCATCATACGGGGATCATACGGGTTACACACGGGTTGCATACTGGCATCATACGGGATGTATACGGGCACATAACGCCGTCAATCCGTTCAGTGGGCAAAGTAGACCGTATCGTGTCGCTTTTCGTGCCTGATACGCTCCTAGCACGGTCATGGTATGATACGGTGTAGTGGGTAGAGACCTTAACACATAGATGTAGTAGTGGAGTAGGTACTTATGCAATAATATTTTAACTCCATGAAACTAATACTAATGCTGGTATCAAAAGTATAAAACACTAAGTAATGAAATGATTGATACATTTAGTACACAATCTAATCCAGGTAAGACCCAGCCTACCAGGTATTAAGGAAGTACAACTTAATCAGTCTTAATAAAATAGTATGCTTAAAAATGTAAAGATTCAAATGGCCAATACAAAATTACAAAAAAATATCAAGTAATAAATACTTTGTACTTTAAAAATTCCAATTCATAATCATAATTAATAAATTACAGTCTTATTTACCATCAGATCGAAGTAAACTAATAATTACTATAAAACACGTGCACATAAAACACATTGAGTATCAATCAGTTCTAACATCTAAAGTTACACAGTACTGGGGCAAGTTAAATATTAAGCCTATGTTATATTTAACAGACAAAGCTGAGTGTTCACTCAAAGCGATCACATATATTAGGTAAAAGGTGGAAATGGCAAATTAATCGACGTGAGCATAGCGCGGCACGATATCCTCACGGATGAGCAGGTCGCAGACCGGCAGGCCGGGCAGAGGCAGCAGGTCCTGCCCCACGGCCAGCAGTCCAGAGTCAGGCCCCGCTACTGTGCCATGCCATACATAATAGTAGAACAGTTGCTGCATGGCGGCCATAAAGCGACGTTGCTCGGGCATCTCCGAATCGAAAGTTCCCAGGATCGCCTCCAGGTCGGAGTCTCCATCAGCGATAGGCTCGCGAGTAGCACCGGCGGTCGCCCGCGCCACGTACAACGGCGCACCCAAACGTAGCCGCGCCAAACTCACAAGCGGACACAATGTGCGGATACTGGATATCAACTCCACTAAGCCCTCGTAAGTTTTATTGAAATGCTCAAATACCGCAGAGGTCAAGTTCTTTTGCCCAATCACACTTTCGTTGACTAACTTTTCTATTAATTCAGCAGTCCAGTTCAAATGCTTCATCTTTAGAAGATCGGTGTGACTAGAGTGTTGTGTTGTCCCAAACACCATTGGCTTGAAAACTTTATCTTTGCCAGACTTTTTGGCCTCTCTTTGGGTATCCCAACTTTCGTAAGCATGTTGACGTAGCAAGTTACCGTCGAGTACTAACCAAGACCGTTTAATTTCATCGATCATAGGTAAGTTACGAATGTTGTTATCACCGACCCAAATATCGGGTGTATTGGAGAGAATCTCAGTCGTCGACATGCGTCGCAAGCAATCAACATCGCTACACTTGCTGATTTGTTTGAAAGGCTCATTATCTTTCATAGAGTTGTCTAAAGCATCACCTGGAAATATTACTGAGGGAGACGACAACCAAACCCGGGAATAAAGCTTCTGAGCCTGGTTCACGGTAGTCAGAGCTGCTGTCAATGTTGCTCCGGCTTTGTGGCCAAGTAAAGTCACCGACTCTGGATCACCTCCAAAATTTTTTATATTTGTGTTGATCCATTGCAATGATACCAATAAATCACTTAGGGCATAGTTTCCAGAGGTCGGTGGATATCTAGAGTTTGAGAGTATATCAAGAGCCAGAAAACCGAAAGGACCTAATCTGAAATTAGGCCGTACGAACACGACCTCCTTAGTGCGAGCATACATGGCAGAAGGTTGTGCCGGACTTATACCTCCTGAGAGCGTATTAGCTCCAATGAGTACTACTACTGGCAATGGGGAGTCGTACCTTACGTGGGGTGTGACAATATCCAGAGTAAGGCAGTCTTCTTCACCAATTATTGTGCCATTTTCCAAGAACTGCGTACATTGGTTCCCAGGCTCAGTAGCATCCTTGGTTCCATTCCAACACAGAGATATATCATTTAAAGGATGGGCATATGTGAATCTCTTTTCAGCTATTGGTGGTACCGCATAGGGGATGCTAAAGAAGTTATACACACCCTCATTGTACACTCTGGAAAAGACATATTTTCAATTATAAACTGAAGTTATAGAGCTTATAACAAATAAGTGAATTAGTTTACACTAAATATACCCAATAGCACTAACTAACTACCCTTTCATCATGAATAATAATTAGAATGAAGAAAAGACATGGGTCAAGTGCAAAACTTACCCTCGGACAGGTCCACAGCCAGTTGGTACCGGCATATAGCGGCCGAGGAGCAGAGGACGTTGCACTGGAGGCCCAGCCCGAGCACCCACCACAACACCCACAATAACTACCAGCAAAACTAGTATGACTATACAACACACTACTATATCATCTGTAACAACAATTTTCATCATTAAACATACTTAGGTATTTAATTAGGCGAGGAATAATAAGAATTGATGACTGAAACAAGGTTTGCTAAACATTGGTACTGCAAGAGTTTTCACACCTCAAGATTTACCATTGTAAGAAAGAAATACAAAGAAGTAACTAGAGTTGGCATAATTGATAGCGGATAGTGAGTCTATGCCATATTTCTATGTCATAGACTCGCTATCTGTTGTTCTACTACACACGTGCCTACCCCTTCAAAGAGACTTGTAGGACTAAATATGTATATGTATAAAAATAATAGTAAGTACACATTACCAATAATGAATTTCTTTTGACGAATCCTCTCTTTCAGTGGTAGTTTTGTAGCCACTTTACCATCTTCAACATCCTATAAAATTAATATAATAATTTATAACACCAACATATTATAGATTACAACATATTACAGTAACAACACACATTGTTATCCATCCTACTAATAATAAAAAATCTAAGTTTCTTACATACAAAACCTACTAGACAGAATTGATTTAAATTTGGTATCCAGCTAATAAATTAATCTGTGTAAGGTCAATTATTAGCATAAAACTCACAATTGGATCCAGCTTAATGTTTTCCATTCCATCATTTGGTGTGTCAAGTTTTTCATCAAGTGTTTCCATTGAAGCTAGAGTTGCTTCTGCATTATTAGTGGAAGTTTTTTGGAATATCTTGGGGTATTTGATGTTGAAAATGCCCTTTTTATGACTGACACCACCATCATCTGCAATCAATATTTGTTTTTAATTATATTCTTATATATTTTCAGGATAGCCAACATGTAAAAGAAAATGTTACTCAAATATATAATACAAATCAAGACCAGACAAGAAGACAAAATCAGTTTGAGGGGGCTGAGGAAGATCAATTTCTAACAACTTGGATCAAATTGATTGGACATTTGGATGGGAATGTGAATGGTACACATAACCACCAAGAAAGTATGGACAGACTGATGAATGTGTATGAGGCGAAAAGAGACTCTAAGTCTAGAAAGAACAGGTGCTCTACTCTCTCTGTGTACCCTTTGTATATATAACTGTTAGGATAAGGCTATAATAAAATGCTAAAGCCTCACACATATCACATCACAACCCTAACAGGGCAAGCAGAGAGAACAGTGTCATACCATTTACTTACCATTCCTCCACTGCATAAACTTTCAGTAAGCTCTATTAT
This sequence comes from Drepana arcuata, assembly GCA_016069955.1. Lineage (NCBI taxonomy): Eukaryota > Metazoa > Arthropoda > Insecta > Lepidoptera > Drepanidae > Drepana > Drepana arcuata. Next base: position 105,988 of record JACCPG010002468.1, on the reverse strand, counting down.
TTGATCATCTTAAGGGTAGTGATCTATCTATCTGGTAACACATCTCTACATAGATTCAAGTCTTCATAATGTGTTATGATAACAGTGATGCCAATAAATATAAAACTGCATTGAGATTAATAAAATGTTTTATACCTGTTCCATCTTGAGGGTGGTGTAGAAATTTGGTAAGCGGGCAACTATGCAGGAATTGGAAGCGACTAGCTTTGGGCTTCAAGGTCTCATCAATCTTTAATGTTTCACTTTCCTTCTCTATAACACCATCTTCATCCTTCATTATCGAAAAACATTTATTGCATTAAATTTACTGGTTAATTTTAGTTTGTTATAAAGTATACATAGGTCTGCTCAATAATGACTTTATATTTGGAAGTCCAAGATGTGTCCAAGGGTTTAAGAAACTATATTTGTGGAAATACAAATCACATACAAGAAATGATCAATGAAAATACTAATACCTTTGGTTTTTCAGCATTTCGGGTAAAAAACCCGGGCATTTTTATGGCGCCTATCGGGATGAATTTGGGCTTTACTTCCCGACCCTGTTCTGTCACATCACCGGACAGCGCCGCTTTTACCGGGCCTTCTGCATCGTCCTTAACGACTTCTTCTATGCCTTCGTCTTTTAACATTATTTCCTTCTCTTCGGCCTCTATTTGTTTCTTGTCCATCGTCTTACCTTCATCGTCGTATTCAGTTTTCATTATCTCCGTACCACTCATGGCTATGACAGTAAAACTGATTCTAAAAATTTTAATAAAAATTACAACAAAGAAATAGCTAAAACCGGCGAATCGAGCTAATATTGTAGGCGCACTGAAACCAAAAACAGTTATGAATACATTTTGTAAGATCAAACATCAGTTATTTATCAATTTTCTTACAACTCAACCCATGGGATGTGTAGCTAACCCTCACTTACCCTATCTATAGTAATATTTTTATTCTTAAGGGTAGCTTCGCTCCTACTCAAATCAGGCAGCAATCAATACAGGACGTTATATGTTCCTATTCATACCACTCACCGATTCAATATACACGAAACATCAATTACTTTTTCGCGTATTAATATTTAATTCAGCGTTGCACAAATTGAATGCAATTTAACGACATTTATTTCGTTGTACATGCGGCTCCCCACCTCACTTCATCTCACTCAAGCAAACAAAACAAAGATGCCGGCCGCAGTCAGTACAGCCAACATTTGAGTTTTTTCATTTTGTTTATGGTATAATCGAGAACTGGAAACTATAGTTCGCGTGGGACTAGTTAGCAGCGGTCTAAATAAACCTGCCTATATAGTATGGAGGGTAGAAGTAAGGAATACCATCTTAGGGGATTAGGTGAAAATATGTCGACTTATAAAGAGCAAATTATTGTTCGAATACTCACCGAAATAGCGCTAGAGTAATTTTATTCCATACTCATGTTTGTCTATATATCATAATAATTTTAAAAAATGCGCTGTAAGAAAACTGATTTTTTTCTTTCGTTTTTTATTTAGTATCCTACTTTAATAATCTGGGACGCTTAAAATTGTTCCAGTTGCTACGTTGCGCCACTTTTTTGCTCCCTTTCAACGGACACTTTTTAATACACTGAGATGGTACTCAGTTCAATAGTAGTAAAGACTACTATTGAATATGAAGGGTATGGTACCATCAAAGGATGGTACTCCTTACTTCTACCCTTCATACCAGGTAGGTATGCGATTGGTGAGACAGAGGGGAGAAGGGCGATTGCTGTCATCACTCAGTATGGAATATATGTATTCTGTGGTATGGCTACAAGGATTTCAATAGCCAGATGAGCCCATCGATAAAGAGATAGACTAAGTAAAAAATGTCGATTAATTTTAAAAAATAAACATACATACATACATATCATCAAAAAATGTATTCATGGGATTATGTTTTTAAAAAAAAAAGCCGACGCTGATAGTATGGTACCTTTGGTACCTATATAAAACTGAATCAAATTCAGAAATTCCAGAATCAAGTTAGGTGATTTATCTGAATAATTTCATGCAATTCGTTTTACGTTTATTTAAAATGACTACATTTTTACAATAAGACGTCTGACGAGTCATGTGACGACATGATACATATATGACATGTAAATAGAAAAGTGATTCTGAGAGAATAATGAAATCTAGAAATTTTACTACGTAATAGAGACATTAAAAGAAACATTTTTAACATTATCAGCTATATTTTATTAATAATAACACTTGAGTAAACATAGTTTGAGAATTTTAATGCTTTTCCAAAGCCTTAACCAGCAAATCATTGATGTGCGTTATTAAATTCCTGGGATCCATTATTAGGCCTGCCGTGACCATTGCATTCGAGAATAGTTGCTGCGCGACCATGCTCGCTAGTTCCTTGTCTGTGGATACTAGTTTGTGAAGCTTCTTTATGATGGGATGCCTAGAAAAAAAACAACATTATTATCTTTCTGTTGCAAAAATAACGGTCAGGTGCCAGCATCATAACCCGCCCTTACAGTCATCACGACTTAATTAGCTATAACAATTTTAAATTATGCGCATATGTATGTACGCACACCCACTAATAGAGTTTTAAGAAGTCATAATTATCTGAAATAATTTGGTATTAAACAGTAAGTACCTACATTTCTGTTTTGCTAATTATATATGAAAAATATACGCATGTATTTATACAGAAAAAAACTGGTTAACAATAAATATCAGCATCAGAGCACAAATGTATTAAGGTCAAGGACAGGTGTACAGTGTTAATAAATAAAGGCTTTTAATAGTTAATAAATTAATTTCACTTAATTAAATAAAATACTTTATTAATAATTTAATTAGTCACACCACGAGCTTTATGGTGAAGGAAAACATCGAGATCGAGAGGAAACCTGCATACGTCTGAGAAGGAATTCAAAGGCGTATGTATAGTCGTGCTAGAGTAAGGGCGATGGACTCGCCATCTGTCACGTTGGGACCTAAAATATATCTCTGGCGTAAAGTGGGTACCCCTTCGGAAACCCTTATGGGGAGGCGTGAGGATATATTATTATACAATTTAAATAATTAATTTGTTACTTACTTCGCATTAATTTCCAGTTGAGGCCTTAGTAGTGCAAACCTGTTCTCTTCGCTCAGATTCTGAGCTTGAGTGCGTATAAAATGACGAGCCGCTGCCATTTCGGGAACAACGACCACACAAGGGTGAGAGTCCAGTTTCTGCGTCGTTCGTACTTCGTGAACTTTCCCGGTTAAATTTGACTTTAAGAATGTTATCAGTTCTTCTAGTTGAGTTTGTTGCAAGCCATCGCTTCCTACAGAAATAAGTGGTTAAATTTAAATGTATTGTAGGTAATCCATTTATTACTACTTCATAAGATTACTTATTATTTATATATTTACTTATTATTCTTGCAAGATTTGTGACGCGACAGATACTCTTTGCGTTGGAAGCGTCCATAGGGGACGTTAGCCACTTACCATCAGGCCGGCCGTATGCTTATTTGACATCTTAGTGTTATAAAATTAAAAAATCATAAGAAAAGAGAGAAAAATCATAAGCCAAGAGCGAATAGATACCACAAAATACATATAGTCAATTACCAATAATAGTGTCGGCCTTGTCGCTGGGATCTGTCTGCATGTCATTCTCTACAGAAACCAACGCTCTTCCACCAAACTGTTTCAATTCCAACAACACCAGTTCATCATACATTTCATAGCAGAACAATACTTCCAAATCCCGTTTCTTTAGAGATTCATAGTATGGTGAAGTTTCGGCTAATTCTCGACTGAAGGAAAAATAAACACGTAAAATAAAAAGCTGCTGTACTCTACAGTCAGTGGCATATTAACCACTAGTAGGATTTTCAAGTGTTGTGGGAGTGTGGGGTCTTCTATGAGCGCTAACTTTATACCTACAAGAAGCACTCAATAACGATTAATCTTACTAATATCTTAATCTTACTTCTTACTAATATTATAAATGTGATAGTTTGTAAGTTTGGATGTTTGCGGTTCTTTCACGGCCAAACGGCTGAACCGATTTGGCTGAAAGTTGAAATGGTGATAGCTTATACCTAGGAATAGGACATAGACTCCTTTATTTTTTTTGATCTTGCAAAATTAAATTTTCTTATATTATAATGTATGATGCTCTTTCACGGCATAGCGGCTGAACCGATTCTAGCAGGAAAATTTCCAAAGCTACTTTTACGAACTCCACGCGGGCGAAGCCGCGGGCATAATCAATTTTTTTTTTTATTTTTCGAGACGAGTTATTTTTAAATTTTCCGAGACGTGGCTCTACAGTGTTGGAGAACATCGAGAGAAAACCTACATACGTTTGAAAAACAAAATCGTATAAATAGTTGTGATTGAGAAATGGCGATGAACTCGCCGTCTGTCACGTTGGCACTTAAAATATATTTCGGTGAAAAGTGGGTGTATGGATGTGTAAATGGATACCTACACACCTTTGAATATTCCATCAGTTTATATGTATGTTTTTTTTGTATTGTCTCTCGTAGCGTGAGTTCCGGGAACGTTTGTTACTTAACCGGGAAAAGGCGAGACCTAGGCCTCATCCCCAAACAAATAAATATATCTTAAATTTCCTCGCCCTAAAATCTGTCGCCCGAGACTCCAGGCTACTCGGCCCATTGGCCAAACTGCAACTGACTACACTAAAGTACTGAACAATCCTCACTTACCTAGGCGCAGCTAAATAGTAAACCGTTTTTTGGTCATCTTTTTGGCGAGCGCTGTAGTCAGCTAGAGACGTGCGTTGTCCACTTTCAAGTTTAGACGATTCGAAGCGGAGTAGTTTGGCAATTTCCTCCTGTTATGAAAGAAGATTTAAGCTGTTTCCGTCACGTCCCACAAGGATCACTGGGAGTAGGGAGTAGGCAAAGGTATAACAATAGCCCCATTTCGCCGAAGGTGTATTTTAATGCCAAAAAATTTTTGGCGCTTTGGCTGTACAAAAAATCTCAATCAAGAATCTTAAAAACTTAAGGTATAATACTATTGGCACATTATGAATCGTCAGGACAACTCGAAACCGGAGAACACGCACTTATGATGAATGTACATAAAGCAAACGTGCTACAGTCTAGAGAAAACTGGCGCTGTACTTTCTTTGCCATCTCCGCATTGGACTGCATTGGACTCGGAGTTATATGTATATTCTTATGTAGTATGAAAACCATGTCTAATGCTTTACGTCATTAGACATTTTTTTTAGGTGTATCCACAATAACTTTCCCCAGGGTATATTGCTTCAACTAGTAGGGGCGGGTAGATTTAGAGTAGCTCTAGCCCCTCATCACTACATAAATAAATAATAATATATGTATTACATTAATGGTCAATAAAGAGAACAGAGAAGTAAATACATTACCCTCTCCATAGGGTTCTGACTGGTAACTATGCCCTCTTTTAAAAATAATGAATAATCCTTGTAAAAGGCTTCATATGATACTGGATCTTTTTGTGCCATGTCAATCATGTATTTAAGGAAACGGTTAGTCAGCACTGTTCGCAGTTTTCTGAAACAAATAAATGTTTCTCATATCAGAAAATATACAATCCTACAGTAATCCATGCAAATTGTACTTTACATATTGTACTTACACAATAAGAGCACTGTTTTGCAAAAGCTCTCGACTCAAATTAAGGGGAATGTCCTCCGAGTCCACCACACCTGGAGAAGTTACAAAGGTTCGTAAGAGTCAATTTATACTAGCGCAGAGTCGAAGCGTCTATCCAAAACTGAATATATCAAATTCAACCTTAACTCCACAGCGTAACGCTCACATTACTTCTGACATTTGAAAAAGACGGGCGCATTCTTCGGAATTCGCGCGTCTGCGCGTGACCAACGCTGATTGAATTGATTGAACCAATGTGAGCGTTACGCTGTGGAGTTAAGGTTGAATTTGTTATGTTCAGTTTTGGATAGACGCTTCGATGCGCTTCGACTCTGCGCTAGTATAAATTGACCCTTAAGGTTGTTCATAGGAACAATATGACTACATAAAAGACATGAAATTGCTAATAAACAAAAATTTTACCTTTTACAAATCTCAGCCATTTTGGTAATATATTATCTGCCTTGCTCTTGATAAGAATCTTTCTCGAGTAAAGGGAAACACCAACATCAGAGTCCCGGGACAGTTCAAACAAGCCAGGCTTCCCTTCTGGTACGTACAAAATCGATCTGATGCTTAAAGGAGCATCCGTTTTGTAGTGCAGTGTGAACCTTGGCTTGTCATAAGAGTTGCTGATAAACCTGTAGAATTCTATGTGCTGTTCCTGTGTCACTTCTTTAGGCTCCATAAGCCAAAGAGGCTATAAATTAACAAAGTTAACAATTTATGACCATAGACCAACAAAATGGGATTATAATAAAACAAATACCAGATAAAATAACATCTTAAGGTCTCCAAGAACAATATATGAGTGCGAGTAGTCTAACAAGAGATACTATTTTTTTCTTTTAAAAACAGGTTGAGTCAACAATAATAATAATATAATAATATATCCTCACGCCTTCCCACAAGGGTCCCCGAAGGAGTAGGCAGAGGTGTATAGGTAATACCCACACACCCACTTTCCGCCAGAGGTATATTAGGTGCCAACGTGACAGATGGCGAGTCCATCGCCGTTACTCAAGCACGACTATACATACGCCTTTCGAATTTCTTCTCAGACGTATGCAGGTTTCCTCTCGATGTTTTCCTTCACCGTAAAGCTCGTGGTGTGACTAATCACTGTACTTAAGTTCAGAAAAACTCATTGGTACAGTCGGGATTCGAACTTGCGACCTTTGCGTCGCAGGCAACTGCTCGAACCACTCGGCCACCACGGCTCAGGCAACAATAGTAGTAAAAATATCTATTGGCACACATAAGGACTCTGTAATGCTCAGTAAACAACAATATACTAAAGAGTGATGAGAGGATATACCTTTATTGAGTTCACTTGCTCATTGTTCAGCAAAATGGGGCTACCAATGAAATTACTGTACTTCTTTATGATACCTGAAAAACAATTACCAATTAATTAACATACATGTACATTAATAAAATGATTAATATGTGACTAAAAGAAGGATTTATTACTTTTTACAGTATCATCATCAGAGAATTCCCTGCAGTCCGTTTTAAGATGCACAACAATTTTGGTTCCAATAGGTATACCTTCAGCTTCTTGGATTTCATATGTGCCAGATCTGTAATTTTTTATTATTGATTGAACAGAAATTAAACATAATTTTCCAGTAACATATACATATATAGGAATAATATATATATAACGTATTTTATGAAATTTACGAATAAAAAAATATAGCATAGAATTTTACCAATATACAACCATTTAATGTTATATGCAAAACAACTTACCCATCAGAAAACCATTTGTACCCAGGCGAACCACTTTTGCTGCTTCGTGTATAAACCTCAATTTTATCTGCCACCATAAATGCAGAGTAGAACCCTACTCCAAACTGTCCAATGATTGAGCTTGCCTGTTCTGCTCCTTGTTTCTTGATCTCTTCAATAAATGATTTGGACCCAGAGCGGGCAATGGTACCCAAGTTTTGTGTAAGCTCCTCTTTGGTCATACCAATGCCTGAATCCTGAAGTAGCACATATGTACACATATTATGTTTTCAAAATTATTGTATTCAGTCTTGCAATTAAATAGGGATTTGCAGCGTTGCAGAGAAGGGCCCACCCAATATAATTATTTAATGGAATATAGCAAAAATTTTATTTATTATGCTAAGACTACAAAGGCTACTACTTGAACCAGTCTGCTACTGTAGCCTCCAACACAATGATTCCAAGTTCGAATCCCGACTGTTTCCCGACCCAAAGAGTTATTCTTGAACTTAACAGTAATAAAGTTACACCCTTCACAAGACCTTTACAATGAGGGAAAATGTTGAGAGGAAGGAGAAGGAAGGAGGAAGTTGTAACTGAGAAACTGGCTGGCACCTAAAATATAGCAATTTGGGTATGTGGGTACTACACACTTCTGGCTACCGTTTCTCAAACCTTAAACAATAATAATTCTTCAAAGTATTCATAACTTACCTGGAATGTAATAGTTCTGTTTTGTTTATCTGTAGTGAGCTTTATCTCAAGTGGTCTGTCTAGCTCCTCAAGTTTTGGTGCATCTGGCAGGGAACTTACACTCAGGTAACGGAACTTCTCTAAGGCATCACTTGCATTTGAGATAAGTTCTCTAATGAAAACCTATTTATACCAAAATTGGATTATTATAAAACTATATTATAAACATGTAACTTAGCCACCACATAGGAAAACATTTGTACATAATGAGCCAAACAGCTACACTGTGTATGATATTTAGGATTACTTATATAAATTTATGTAAATACCAACAAAATATATTAAATTTATGTGCTTATATTTGCTTTTAATATATCAATAAAAGCATAGTGATAACTTACTACCAGGCATGTTATATGCAACATCCTTAATAACAGGTAAGTAGTGAAATGAATAGGAATATGTGTTTACCTCCTTATCAGAATAAAGAGATCTGGCTACTATATCAAGTAACATCCGAGTTTCAGCTTGAAATTCTCTTTTTTCTGCATTACCTTTCTGTGTTTCATTTTGTTTTTGTTCAGTAGCAGTTGTGTAATACCTCTGGTTTTTTATTTGCAATCCTTGGCCTGTTGAATAAATGAAGATCTACATAAGCAACTAATTTAAATTATGAATTGTTTACATGACATTTGCAAGTATGTTTATAATCACAATAAGAATAACACGTTAATCTGAGAAAAGGAACGGCTGTAAATTTAAAATATACTATGCTTACAAATTGGTCTCAAATTTTGCCTTTGAATAGCAAATCTGCTATACGAGGAATTCGCCGATAATAATAACCTCGACGCACAAGTTTTTGTCGAACACAATGTTATACGTAAAGCAGCCATTCTAAAAAATATCTTCAAATATTATGTCCGCATAAATGTATTCCCGACGATATGAATCAAAGCGGTTTTACGTTCAATACATTTATTTGTGATAAAATTATGTAAATATAAAAAAAAACGCGACAGATGAGAGGCAAAGACTAAAACTACTAATAGCGGAGAGGTTCTTTTCTTATTCCAAAGACTACTATTGAATTGAAAAACTGGTCTGGTCGTATTCATGTTCAAAGTAACCACAGAGCATGACATGATATGAGTGACAGAGAGAGATCCTGTCGCTTGTCAGTTTCTGATTTTCCGATTTCAATCTGTTAATTTTTGAGAGTTTATTGAGATTTATGCTTCGATTATGAAAACCTCATTTGCATTTTTTTAAATTAGGTCGTTAGTCGTTAGTCGTTAATAACATCAGCTAGGAAATGAGCGTACCTACTTAAGATTTCGTCTATGGTACAAGACAATCTGGTAAAATTCACTGATGCTTGATTTGGCCTTAGTTTTATGCCTTTCTTGTTTTGGATTGAGCTCTGGAACGCTATAGTGAAGAGCGTCAGTTTGTGTCACAAAAATTTAGTTGATGTTTGGACATGTCTTGCAAGTGGGGTGTGAGAATTGTGGAATAAAATGTATACAAGGGAATTGAACATTTTCAAACATTTACAATTTATTTAAATGTGTTTACATTACGGGATTACGCTGTACTTAAAGTGTGCAGTAACCGCTTCCTCAACGTTCAGGAATCTTAAAAACTTGTAGTGTTGACTCCGCTGACTTGTTTCAAAATATTTATAACAATTGACGTGTTTCATTTTATTTGAAACCTGACTGTGAACATTTTAAAACCAGCAAGATCAGTTCTTAGTGTTGATTCGAAAACTATACTAGCCATGAATTACTGAGAGATACATCCAACTCGAATAGTTGGGACACGCTAGTGACAGATAGAACATGATGTTGAGAGTGTCCAGGACGAATTGTAATTACTTTTTGATAGTGCTTTCTCATCTGCGCTGTAGTACTTGAACTGTGTCAGTTTGAGACTTGTGGAGAATGACGGACGAGAGGTGAAGTGGTATCAGACACCGTGGAGCACTTGGTGGGAGGCGGCGGCGCGGGCGGCCTGTTGCCCGGCGCCTCGCCCGCCCAGCATCCTCCTAACATGCTGCAGCCTATGGAGGAGATGATCCTGCAGCCCAAAAAACAAGCTGTTGTTGATCGCTTAAGGTAAGAACATTCCAGTAATCTATTCCTGTATTTTTAAGGACAAGAAAGTTTTTTGATTATTTGTTTGTACTATAGTAATGTCAATAATTTCCATTTCCTAATCAAGTTTATCTATATCTTCCCACTGGGGTAGGCTGAGGTGAGTATTACTCACACGCCCACAACCTTGCTGTCTATGCTACACTCATGAAAGCTTCTATGCTCTGTGTAGGTCAATAAAATTATAGGCAATGGTATTACTCTGCCTAAAGTCTGTTGTTTACCAATGTGGGCAGGATACCCCTATATATAATGCCAATATGTGTATGCTCACAAACATACAAGTGAGCCATGGTTGGTTATAAATCTATGAGTTGTGTGTTAAAGTGAAAGAAGATCAAGTGTGTCAGTAAAGTTCATAATATTTGCAATGATGGAACTCAAATAGTGTTAGGTCAAACTCCCAGATAGATCATTGCCATTGATAATAAATGTATGTGGACGTTGATGGTTGTGGAATGGCATTGGATTGGCCTAGTCTTATTTGAGACAACAGATGAGTCGCATGTTGATCCCATGATGGCAGAGTGGTAAGAGTAGTTACCTGCAACACATCGATTGCAAGTTGGAATCCCAACTGTACCAATGAGATTATTTGAACTTAAGTACAGTCACACCATAAGCTTTACAGTGAAAACATCCAGAGGTAACCTGCATACATCTGAGGAGAAATTCAAAGTGGTAGGTTAAGTTGTGCTTGAGTAACGGCGATGGACTCACCATCTGTCTGAGTTCTAAGTTCAGCAGTAAGTAGACTTACTTATTTATGAGCTGGAAATAATCAGTTTATGTACTGCATTTTTTTCTGATCCCCAGTTATGACTTCTACTGCAAATATAAAACACTAGCAGCATGTCCCGGCTTTGCATGGGTGGACATTTGTTTTTACACATTTTGGCAAAAAAATATTTTTTTTCTTGCAATTAAATTAGCCTATATTAATCAGTAATGTAGCATTCAAATGGTGAAAGAATTTTTAAAATCAGTCCAGTACTTTTTGAGCCAATTCCTTACAAACATACTTACATACAAATCTTTCCTCTTTATAATACATATTAGTATAGACTAGTAGTGGCTCAGTCTGCGTATGTTAAATGGTAATGAAATAAAAAAAAAATAGTAATAGTACCCATTTATGTTGCTTTTCCATATAATATATAGCACTGTTTTTATATTTTGATGTTTGAAATGAAATTAAGTATGTAATGAAACTCTTCTTATTACATACATACATATCATCATGCCAAGTCCCTAGCGGGGTAGGCAGAGAGTATAGAGCGCCAGTTCTCTCTAGACTTACATACCTCTTTCGCTTCGTCCACATTCATCAGTCTCTTCATACATGCTCGTCGGTTTCGAGTACTCTTCTTATTAAATTTTATTCATCTACATTACTAGAATTTTCAACGTTTTACAGTTTTCAAATAGTAGGCGAGGATAAAAAAAAAAATATATATATACTTTATTCAAATTTCCTGGAATTTCACTCCCTCATTGCATACCGACCCTTTTCAAATTTCATTTATTTACAATTCTACATTATTTTTAGTAGGTAGTGGTCTCAGAGTTAAACGAAATTCGCATAGGACAAAACGATCGCACTTAGTTTTTCCATATGACTATAAAATAACAACTTGCAACTTAAACTTTATGAATGTATTATGTGTTGACACAATTCTAATAACGAATACAGTTCGCAGGAGTAAAAGTAAACTTCTTATAGTACAGTACGTACGGTATAAATAATCACGTACCCTACTACATCAGACCATTCACACTGGTCTAAAGACATAAATAATGCGTAAATGAAATCCAGGCCGACCATCAGCAATTACGATTGAGAGGATACGTATTTTGGTTGTTCTTTAGTTTTTATCGCGAGCTAAACTTTGCGCTAGAAATCAACGTGAAGCAGGGAAAGTAAAGCAACGGGTAGCGACTCGGCTAGAGTAGCTAGCGCACAAATTGTGTGTGAGGTTGGTGCATCGTGGTTTGCAGTGAAATTATGTCGGAGTCTCACTGTATGCCTAACGGTACCGAATAGCTAGCCAGTTGCACGTAAACGCTTATATATTTACATGGCGTGCATCTTATCTGTAACCCGATATATTATGTACTAGCTGTTGCTGGCGAGTTCTTCTGCTTAGATTTACACATTTATAGTTTTATCTTAACGTATAGATGGTGCCTGCTACATCGTTTGCGCTTTAGAAATGATAGGTTCTGCTTAAAATGTTACCCTGTTTCACCTCCTTCAAGTTTTATTTTCGCGACAAAATATAGCCTTTGTCTGTTTAGAAGTTGCCATCTATCATATTAATTACCTAGCCACATTAATTAAAATTGGTTTGGCATTGTGAAACAGAGTTATATTCGCATTTATAATATAGGATTAGTATGTGTACATTTATATGCAACAACCACTTGATTTTCGATGACAAATCTTAAGTACTCGCTATCACGCTGACATTGTATTTAAATGAACAGAAAGGTGACATTTTTTATCTTAATGTTTACGCCTTGCCTGTTTATATTCAAAGAATGTATGAATTAATAACTTGCTATAGTTAATTATATGTACGTAGGTATATATACCAAATATATTATACCACTAAGTTGGCAAACAAGCACGCGGCCCGCCTAATGGTAAGCGGTTACCGCGGCCTATGAACGAGCGATACCTGCGATATAGTGAATACCTAGATAATAACAACCGTGCAAGTATTAAGCCACAATATTGCATTAATTATGATACAGCGATTAATAAATCAAAATGTAATATAGGTTTTTCCGTTTTTTATACCGCTTAAGTGTCAAATAAGCACGCGGTCCGAGTGATGGTAAGCGGTTATCTCCGCCTATGGACTCTTACAACAGCAAAAGTGACGCTCGCGCGATGTCGTCCTGAGGGAATCTTAGCAGTCCCTTGTAGACACTAATGTAATAATTTTACATTCTAGTCTGTAATACTCATTTGCCAGACAGACAAAGCTAAAATATCTAAGTTATTTGAGTGTAAGGGGTAGAGGGACTTTACGCGAGCTAGTTGCTTTTCCAGCGATCAATATTGGCGCGAGCAGAGCGAGGGACGATCCCTCGTGTTAATGGGATCATTTGTAGGGATACACCCTGATCGGCGAGACGGCCTTCGATACACCTTATTATTTATATATGTATGTGTATACATATTAGGTAGGTACATTGGGTACTCAGTTCGAATGCATTGGCTATAACACATCTGAGTCAACAAATATCATAACATTAAAACCGGATGAATGTAGATAAAACCATGAGGTATGCAAGTCTAGAGAGAAATTAGTGTGAGGGACTCGGCAAAGATATGCATATTTATATTGATAATTAAAAACAGAACAAAGGCGTATGTATAGTCGTGCTTGAGTAACGGCGATGGACTCGCCATCTATCACGTTGGCACCTAATTATACCTCTGGCGGAAAGTGGGTGTGTGGGTATTACCTATACACCTCTGCCTATCCCTTCGGGGACCCTTGTGGAAGGCGTGAGGATATAAAAACAGAACAGAGAACTGTCGTCAGATATACCATGGAAACTGTAGGTTCTACTAAATACAATTGAATAGTGGAAACGGATTCCTAATAGGCGTGAATATCTGCATATAATAACAGATAAGCAAACGGTCGACTTGATAAGCTCCTTTTTGAAAATCGGTTGAATACAATTTAGTCAATTTAGTTTCGGTTTCCCTTACCGAATCACAAGTAATCCAAACTGACTTGTGGTGCAAAAACGTTTCAGTACTATATTATTATGTACTTTGAAAGGTATTACACTCAATTAGACGGTTTCACGGAGACTTGACAAAGAGCCAAATCTGCGTAAATGAAATTCTGTTCCAAGTCCGGGCCATCTGATGTGCGGAGCCTTAGGAGTGAATTTTGTTTCGTCAATAAATGTAATAACTATCGAATATACCACGTTCAAACTAACTAGATCAAATCAATGATGATAATGATCAATGATCTCAATGATAGGGAATATATTATTCTCGAAACTGGCGAGAATGTATGAAAATTGAAAATACTGATGAATGTGGATGAAGTGATAAAGGTCTTCAGTGTTCTTCTAGAACTGGCGCTTTATTCTCTCCCTGCATAAGTAAAATTATAGTTGCAATAGAAAAGTATGATAATAATAATAAATATTATAATACTTAGTAGACAATATTTTCTAATTAGACCGCATCAATTTAAAATATTCCGTATATTTCTGGCTAGAATTAGATAGAGTTAATATGTAGAGACGTGAAAGCAAAGAAATGAACCACGATCCTGATAGTGGTAATGTTTGTATCTGGTGTGGCGTATATCACAATTACATAAGGATCAGAGGATGGCTATATGGGCGGTGTCAGTGACACAGCATGACATACAATCGGGACTTATCGAAGACGTTGTTTGCCTAGCGCGACAACCACGCCTGGTCAATGAACTAAACAAAAACACCTACGAGCTTACATAGTGTAGTGCAACGCGTGTGAGACAGATCGCTACGATACCATAACGCCACCGCGCCGCCGCTGCCACCGCTAGGCAGAGCACAACTCACTATAATTTTCAAACATGTCTCATTAGCAACATTCCTGCATATCTATTGATAAGTGCGCACTGCAATTTGTACACTATTGTCAGTCATCACGATGGAATCGTTATAGGTACAGATATCAATATCGAAACTGTTTTGTCTGGTGCTGGTGCTAGCAAAAAGGTAGATGTATCACCATCTTAGCAAAAGGAATTCGCAAATAGCGATAAGCTAATCGCTTGCTACTTTATCTGAATATACGCAGGTCTGTGTATTATCGTGAAGGTATGTTGTTAGTTATTGGTTTCAATGTAAGTTCACATAAGTTAGGTGAGGCTTCCACTTTCATATCGCTGGGATGCCAATTGTAGAAGGACATTAGGCCTGTAACCACTAGGAATAAAGACTTATTTATAAAGTAAAAATATCGGAGTTTCTAATGATTAATCATGATATATAGATATAACTATAAACTGTATAATTAATGAAGAATAACCGATAATTATTCTATTTTTATAAAACAAATTTGACAAAACTAGGCATTCAGTCACGTGACTGTAAACACCCTTCAGATATTGTGACGTCACTATGTGTGGTCGCTAATGTAATTCGTAATTTTTAGTTAATTTATAACGTTTTCTATATTACTTATATCTTACTAAACGAGTGTAATTCGGTCTAGAATCAGGATTTTATGAAAGCAAGCACCAATAATTTTTGCGTAAAATTGACGCAGTTATATTAGGCGATTTTTTTGCGTTAAACACCGAACTGATCGAATTAAACTGATCGAAATTCTTTGTAAAATTTTTTGTAAGTAAAGTACAAGTATAAAGTTGATATACCATAAGTTCAAATATACTGCCTCAGTGGCACTATGTAGTATCAACGTGTAATAAGATGAATTAATTATTATTAATTACAAGATAAACTAACAGCTGTCGGTTACAAGCAATATCGTTCTGGTTTGTTTTCAACGGCATGACGTCATTCGAGACGCCATGACAGTGTTCGCGTTTTCGTGTCAAATTTGAATTGTAATTTTATAATAATAATATAATATATCCTCACGCCTTCCCACAAGGGTCCCCGAAAGGGTAGGTGGAGGTGTTGGCCATTCCACATATGGAGATCATATTACTTAGATATTCATAACCCATATTTTTATTGGGAACTATATTTTCTATCACCAAAATTTATATTTGTCATCAAGTTGTATCACCTAATAAATAGATCTATCGCCACGAAATATTTTCGTTCTCAGATAAACAAAATTTGTTCCCAGGTATGATTATCAAATTAATGTTAATATATGTGTAAAATAAGAGATCGATAACCAATAAAATTATATTGCATTACATGAATATAAACTTCGTTCTTATAATAACAGTTTTGTTACTTAAATAATAGCTCTGTGCTCAGAATGGTAGATCTGTCACCAAATAAATCGATTATCGATCCCTGACTGCGACTCCTTTTTATTTGATATTTTGTCACCAATACAGTAGTAACATTTTATTTCGTTCAGATATTAAATTAATAGTATTCGTTACCAATTTAATACATCAATTTATAATTTTAATGAAAAAATGATCAAAGGGCGGAGACAAATTGGCGCGCTTTAAAAATTGACCAATCCGGCCTCAACGATGGGTAGTAGGTAACTAGGAATATTGATTATTTTGACTTTAATTGTTTTATTTACTACTCTGCTAAAAATGTATACTACCAGTGGAAATTTAGAACCTTGGGAGTCTAGTTAAGTAGCAGAATCTTTTGGTTGAAACGATGATGACAACCCAAATTTTTTATTTGAACCTAATGCAATTTTCTAGTAACATAATATGATTTATTGGTGATCTCTTTAAATTAGTTTGCTTAAATACTTATTAGGACACACCTATTATAATACATACAAAAACATTTATTTGGTACTAGACCTTATATCTCAGGATTTTAGGTGATTTATTGTGGAACTGATTTTGCATTGTTTGGTGACTACATTTTGGTGACAGATCTACTATTTTGAGGACAAACCCTATTATTTAAGAAACACAAAACTAATTAAATTGGTGATAGCTTAAATAATACCCATTTTTATTTTGTCGGCTAGCCCAAACATGGTTCGAAGGGATTGGACGAAGCAGAGATTTTGGTAATTGAAAAGTTTACTTCACTTATGTAGTGTCTTGTTTTAATACATCAAAATTTATTATCGCTCCATGATCTAATATAATCAGTTAGTAACTCTTGTAGCTACCACAACATAAAATGCGATACCCGTAACGAACGTCGGCATATTCTCTACAACATAAAATGTACTTATGATATTATGTGTGATCTGTTGCAATTGGTTTGCCATTTTGTAATTGTTCTTATTTGATCTGTACAGAGTTGGATCTGTAAGTGGAGTTTTTTGTTGGAGCTTCTTCCAACAATATAAATTAGTCATATACATTCCGTCAAAAAAGTATCGGGAATGGATGATCTGTTTATGGTTCCAAATTTTTTAATCGACTTTATCAAAATAGCTAGAGGTGTAACAATCAACCTCTTTTAGTCGGAGATATGTTTAGGTGCCAACGAAACGAATGGCGTGTCTGTCGCCGTTACTCAAGCCCTACTATTCAATTTTAATTTCTTCAGAAACGTGTGTAGGTTTCTCTAAATTTTACTCACCCCAGAACTCGTGGTTTGGTTAATAACTATACTTAAGATGAAATAACTAATTTGTACATTCGGTACTCGAACTTTGTGTTGGTAATTTTGGTATCTTTGCATTGCAAACGGCTACTTGAATTACTCGGCCACCACGGCTCGCTTAAATTCAGTATTGATCATGATAATACGTATTTAATAGACTGATTTACTGTAATTACCATATCGTCGGTACCATATCGGGAAGGGGACAAGACTGGCAAAAACAGACAAAAAGCGGACGATTCAAATTCAGAATCAAAAGAGTTGAGGCTAACGGCTACTGTTACCGAAGTAACGTGTGCTGCGTGGCTGTGTGTGATATATAGGACTTATGTAATTCTTGTACACACGTCAGATCTGTTACGTAACCGCTTGGTAAGTCGCTTTTATGCGAGTGATATACATACATAAGCCGTTATTGTATTAGCAGGCTTGACGTACGGTACCTCTATGGTCTCTAGCATTGTGCAGATTCACAACCTGCCCCCAACATTAGAAAAAAATCCATATAATATTATGTAATTTTGGATTCAGAAAAAATCGAACCTCGAGAAGAGATTTCAATTATGTAATTTTATATTTCAGTGATATTAAATCATTAACTAAAAGCGCTTTCTAATCGTCTGGACTGAAAACAGTCCAGCAATAAACTCTCAAACACTCGTCTTTGAGTAAATGCTTAGTTATATTTTAATGTAACCTCGAGTGTTTTGCTGTCAGTGAATGATACTGTTGAACAAATGAAAAGCTTTTAAACGATTTTTTATATAGCCGACCGCCGGAGTGTCCGCATTAACATTCGCTCAAGGTGACCGCGCTCCGAGTCGCGGCTGACTGAGCATCATCGGTTGAAATATTGTTGTTTGTTACACCTACAGTGTACCTCAGCTTGTTTTGCACACGACTGTTGGCTCCGGACACTCGGCCGTGCCTGCGCATACAAATATCACCCCGCTCTCGTTAGCCAATTATGTTATATGTTTTATTAAAACTACTTTTGCCTAGCGGTTTACTTGCGTAAAATTTATTTTTTCTGGGAACATAAATTTTCCCCGTTTTTGCAAAATCTTTCATTGTTGCTCCGCTCCTATTGAGCGTAGCGTGATGTTATACTAGCCTATATACTTTCTCAATAAACGGGCTATCTAATGCAAAATATGTTGCTGAGATTAGCGCGTTACCAAACAAACAAACGAACTTTAACTTTATAATATTAGTATGGATGGGTGACTATTTATTAATGATTAGAAAATTAGCAATTTAATATAGCGCAGTCTCCTTTACTCCTATCACAAATCTTCGATCGATCGAGCGATTTATCGACGCAATGTGATAGTTTTCATAGGCAAAGTCAATATACTATTACAATATGCTATTTAAGTTAACACTATCCTGGTTCACTGTAACTGAACCTGAACATTCGAATGATAACTTTTGCTTTGTAGTTGTATTTAGGGTCGTACCTAGTGAATCCATTAGTACAAAAAAGTTGTAGCTAAATTCGTTCACAAACAAATATAGTCTGGCTAATTTGTTTTCGTGATAAATTTTCACGCTTAAAAGAGGGTTAAGAAGTGTTTAATTTATCAGAGGTGTCAAAATAGGCGATATACAATTCGATTCAATACATAAGTAGGTATTGACTTATTATTTAATATATTTATTTACTATTCTAGGGTCACACGTCATTTTGTATAGAACCTGTGAATTTCATAGAAACCCTTAAAATGTAATCAGCATTATACACGTGTAAAATATGTCTTGTTACAGGCGAAGGATAGAGACGTACCGTCGTCGGCAATCCGAGTGCGTGCCGCGGTTCGACCAGTCATTTACCGGCGCCTGCGAGCAGCAGAACTTGGAGACCAGTGCGTTGCAGAAGAGGTTTCTTGAAGGCAAGTCGAAGAGGCAGGCCAAGAAGAGCGAGCGCAAACCAGACTTGCCAGCTATTAGCGGCAATCTTCACAGCAGCGTCGTTCATGTGGTAAGGCTGCCTAACTAAATCTGACAATTTTATTCTGATAATACTTTGGAATAAACATACATATAATCACGCCTCTTTCCCATAGGGGTAGGCAGAGACCACTTCTTTCCACTTGCTACGATACTTACGTACTTCTTTCGCTTCGTCCACTTTCATTATTCTCTTCATACATGCTCTTCGGTTTAGGGTACTCTTGACCTGACCTTTTTTCAAGACGTCCTTTGGAATAAATATTTTTTCAAATACAACTTGGCACGATTATGAAACGACAGAGCAGAGAAAGATACATTTTTGTGTATGTGCTTATTCATTAACACTTCTTTCTCCTACACTCTTCTATCTCTCCTTCTTATCCTCTACTCTTTAGAGTTAGGGAAAAAGAAAAAAGTCGGCTGAATGTATTAAAACATGAAGCAGCTAAGTAGGTTTTACTGAAGATAAATATATCTATGGATATGTTTCAAATGGAAAATTTTGGGTATTCGTATAGAATAGAGGGCACGCGTATGAGAAGCTAGTTAAATGCAAAGTCACTATTACACTAATTGATTTCTGTTGTTCTAGTTTGGCGCCCATTGTAGATCCTTAGTTTCTATGTCTATTGGCCTTGAATAGTTATAAGCAAACTTCCTAGTTACTGTTACACATCACGTGACAGATAATGTCGTATGCACATCTTGCACGTGTGTAGGTACTTTGCTTGGTCACACGACGTTATTAAATGCTTCTGTTCTTGCATTATCTATTGCTCGATGAAATCATCTCTCAGTGGATGCAATCATCGTTCAATTTAATCAAATTAGAAATGGGACATAGGAATTAGGCAAAGGACATTTCCAGTGGAAATTTGGAGTAAAGAAAATATACCCAGTCGTCCAGAAATTGTGATAGAGGTAAGACGAATGATAAGCGGTTACCCCAGCTATATATTATAAATGTTTTTAATACTAGAGGTAGCTAGAATAGCAGCCGTCTAGCCTACTGATCTTGCTTAAATGGAATCGTTGTGTAAGCAGCGCAAGAGACGAATGTCTCCGTCCCTGTGCTGTCAGCACATCGACTCCATGTTACGTTCTAAAAACCTTACTCGCCGCCGGAACACAACACCGTGTAACCGTATGTATCGTTTCAATGAGAATTTGAAGTTCCAATTTTTAAACATAAACTTGTCACATAAAGCAATTAGGTTTTACACTTTGAGTGCGCATTAGTAACTATAAAATATGTATCGGAAAGTGGGTGTGTGGGTATTACCCATACACCTCTGCCTACCCCTTCGGGGACCCTTGTGGGAAGGCGTGAGGATATTATTATTATAAAATATGTATTATCTAAATGTTTCAATAATAATAATAATAATAATAATAAATACGACAATTCCACACAAATTGACCCAGTCCCAAATTAAGCAAAGCTTGTGTTATGGTAATTAGACAACGATATATTTACTTATATAGATAGATATATACTTAAATACAAAGGACATCCAAGACTAAGGTACAAATATTCGTGTTCATCACACAAATATCTGCCTTCAGCGGGATTCGAACCCGCGACCTCAAGTTTCGCAGTCAGGAGCTCTAACCACTAGACCAGACGGTCGTCAATCTCGATATCTCAAAGAGTACTTTTTCTCATACGTGTGTGTACCTATACTTTCTATCGAATATAATATATTGAAGGCAACGTATACCGTCCGAACACGGATTATGTTGATACGTAGATTAGCTCGAAGGACCACTATGTCACGCACTTGATATAAGTTAAATTATTACAAATGGCTATGAAGAAATTGGACAGTATCGGTACATTATGATAACTAGGCGTAGAGTTGTAGAATGTTTAAAAATTGCGAGTTTCGATCGTTGATGAGTTAATTGCTATAGCACGTGCTGTGTGGACGCGCCAAGTCACCGCACCGGACGTGGCTGACAATTGACTTGACCCCCTGCCACCGCATCCCGTGCCGAGGCGCGCTATACTTACTCCGCACGCGACAATCTTATTGCTAACTACGAAATACCTTGTCGTTTTAAGGTAACTAATTTATGTAATGAAGGACGCCTATGTCGTCTTTTTGTTACTAACAGCTAATGTAAGTCCCTATTTCCATGATATTCTGACGTTTTACAACAAATACGTATTTGTATGCAGCTTTCCCTTTTACACTGTAGTTTGTGTTGACCTTCGCAGATGAGCGTTAGACGTGGATGTGGTCTCGTTGATATCGTTTAGAAAATGTATAGGTATAGTAAGACAAGGCCTGGGTGGCTTTTGCTTTCTAGTTTCGGCTGGTTACGTAGTCTTGCCTGGGCTAGTTTTTAATATGTATGGCAATGTGACGTAGAGCTTAGTTTACGTGCACTATAGGTGATGTAGTGCCGGTACAGTACGGTAGGGCAGTCAGTGGTTGTGCAAACTGCGCAAGTTTCACAACAAACGCCTCGCATTGTCTCGCGCCGCTCACCGCGACGACCTCCGAGTGCCGGGCCTGTGCTGTTTTCTGACACATTTGATCACACGAACGAACTATAATAATTCACTTAATGAACAATACATATAATATCTGATCTTATGACTAATCTACTTCTACATACAACGCCTGCATACATATGCATATACATACATGCAATTACTGCAATTAGATATCAACGTTGTAATAGTGTACTCAGTAGGGGCATACGTGTCGAGCTAAACTGTCAATCTTTACACGTGTCTGCGTCTCGTTTTTCTATATTTGGATTATTATAATATAGTTTGGCGCATGTTAATTGATAAGGAAGATTTTTGTAAGGTGCGATTAATTAATGATATTAATTAAACACTCGGTGAATGGAACGCTTTTCAGATAATACGTAGTGAACAAACGTCAAATCAGATACGACACATTTTATTTCAATGTAGTGTTCCGGAAATGATATAAGATAAAAAATAATTACGTTGAGTACATTAAAATATCAGTAAGTATATGTACGTTTATCAATGATTTATCGCATGTTTTATATGGTAGTTTACGACGTGTTATCGTTGTCATGTAATTACAACTCTACTCTGCGTGGTCTCGTCGGAAAGGAAAATGATTTGCTTCAACACTTCTGAGGTACTTCGAGGAAAGGTGTCGTATGTATTGACTAAGTCTTCCAGTCCAATTAACCAATCATAACCATAGTCGTCCATCTATCGTCTACCGTCCAGCTATTGCTCTGATATAGCCAGCGGATACGAGTGTGCCAAATTCTTTATATTTATCCCTTCCTATGCACACCTATGTTTTTTTTTATTTATAATATTGAACATTTGGATCACAAAGGGCGAAAATTACAAATTATACAATGTAGGTACCTTTCAAACCTGTGGATCTTTAATCTAATACGAGATTTAAATAGACTTATAAGTTACCGGAGATCTCGTCTAATATACTGAAACTAATACAAAATAACATTGAATATGTTTGATATTTAATATTATATTTTGTTGCAGCAACAGAAGTTTGGATGCGGCGACTACGAACCGCCGGCGAAACTGCAATGTGGAGGTGGCGGTGGCGGCGTCGGGGGAGAAGCTCTGACGAAATTCTCTGTCGAAATAGTTCAGCAGCTAGAGTTCACTACCTCGGCTGCAGATTCCCAACCGCAGCAGATTTCTACAAACGTTACAGTGAAAGCCCTAGCGAATGCGGTGAAGACCTCCAACTCACCGCCGCCCCAGCCACCGCCGCGCATCCCCACACCGCTTGATTGTGAGCGCGAGTGCAAAGCCGAATGTAAATCAGAAATAGCTGATGACGAATTTGTGGGTCTAGACGAGTGTGCGGCGGCTTTGGAGCGTGATGCTGCCTCCGCGTTCCCAGGCCTTGCCGATTTGATTGGCGAGGACGACGGGGATGACACGTTCGAAGATCTCATCACTGAGATATCGGGATACCCTGAGCTGATGAAAGATTTCGACTTGGATGGGGGCAAAGTGAACGGTGGGGGAATGGGCTTGGAGCCGCCCGAGGGCGAGCCAGCACCTCGTCCGTACGGCGCGGGCGAGATGTCCCCAGCGGCGCAGACCCTGAAGCACATGGCAGAGCAACATCAGCAGGCAGCCGGCGGCGACTGGCGCTACCGCGGCTATGGCACCTACCGTCCGCGGCCGGCGCCGCCTCCCATGGAACACCTGCACATGTCGCAGCAGCAGCAGTTACACCTCACACAACCACACCATAACCTACAGGTAAGTGACTTTTTTTTTCTATATTCTCTAATATGGATATTAATGAAGACCACGTTCCAACAGCCGATCGAATTGGTCAAACACTCTATGATGAGAACCTCATGATTGATTTGGATGAGGGAAAAGAGGTCTGTTAGTCTAGAAAACGTGGCGTTTTACTTTCTCTGCTTATCCCGTCAAGGTTTCGGCGTGATATGTCAAATTCAAAGACATATGTACATAGAGCTGTCTTGAGAAACAGTAACAGGCTCGCCATCTGTCACGTTGACACATATATCTTGCGCGAAACAAGGCAGGCAAATTACATTAAAATACGTTGTTTTAATATTCCAATCTTTAAAGAATGAATCAAGCTAGTATCCAGATTGGCAATTACGTTAGGAAGACCCTTAAAAATCATATTAGTCGCGTACAATTTGTTGGTTAACGCGGGCGTATTTCGCGCCAAATTCAAAATGTCACTTTATCGTGACATCAATGATCGATTGTCATATTGCGATTGGGCATTTGTAACAATCATAAGCGAATATAGGAATGCTCATAGTTATGTGAGGAAACATGTAGACATATTTTCGAGACTATAATTAAGTGAATGCTTTCAGTAATTATTGAAAGTTTTTTTATGAGGCAATTGGTAACGTGAAAGGACATAAAAAACATGGAGTCTGGTGTGGTATCGACCGGGGCTGGCGTGCGCGCGCTGCCAATGACTGCCGCGGATGGCGGGGCGAATGATGTGACGTCTGTGCTCCTACCGTCTCGCTCTCTCGCCTTTACACCCCAAAAGATGATGTTTGAATGGAAACTTGTTAAAAGATCATCTGACACAGCGTGATGATTTATTATTTAGTTTATTTTACGACCCCGTACTCACGCGACAGAATATATATGTATATCAACGATCTACTGTTAAAAAACTCATCCGAGTGTATCCGATGGCTCAGCGGATGAGAGTCTATCTCTGCCAGGTAATTGGTTGCATATGGGTGTAAGCGTTGCGTAACATTCCAGACAGATTTTGAAGTCCTATCTAATGACTTGTTCTTTGGTACATCTCAGTATAAGTGGCGTTCACTGATGCAAGTATACATTAGCACTAATATATTATAGAAAGTGAAAATATTCCCGGCAAAAATGTTTACTGCAATACCGCTCGATATAGTATGTACGAGATAACCCCGCAGTTTGCACGTATTATCTCAGTGGATAACCCAAAAACCATTGTTACGGTCTTATTTCGATAGCGCCTATCTGCACAATAGTGTGATGAGTCTGGCTTGCGACGTAGTAATATAGAAAAGGCAGTAATCTCCATCCTCATATTTGACACATCTTCTAACATTATTATAGGTTTATTGTTAGTGATATAAAACGTGTAGTTCGCATATGTATGTACCTATTTATATTTAAACACGTGCGTCCATTGCGAATAAGCAGATGCGTCCAAACCCATATGTTTGACATTGTTAAACTATACGTCTGTAAACAAGAGCATGTAGAGTATGTACGTATGAGAGTTGTATGCTGTGAATCACGGGTGTTGATGCATTTTACTTATGTTGTGACCCGTTTTGTAAACAACTGGGTATTTACTTTCTAGTATTGTGTACCAAATTGAGTCTTGGTCTCCTATTGCATTTTGTAAATAAAATAATTGACTATACCTCTTGGCTGACAGGGACCTATAATAAGATTCATTCTCGACATAACGCTCGGCGGGATATAACCGCATTACGCCAAGTGGGTTTCTAAGTAATGCTGCACTGATATTGTGCTTTTTCGTTTAATTTCCTATGAACAATATCAAAATATCAATAATCATGTACGTGATTCACAAGACGAGGAAAATGTTGCAACGTTTGCTTAGGTCAATGTTATCAAAATTCTGGTATTTATTTAGTCAGTACTATAGCTATAGAATACTATCGATTGAGCAAATATGTTTTTGAACGTTCGAATCATCCTAGAAATATATTTATAATATACAATGGTAATATAGAAAGTCTGTTGTAATATTGAGATGGAAGTGATTTGATGTGTCTCTAGATGTCACGGCCGATGACATTAGAAGTGTCTGAATAGGATAAAAAGAGTAAAACTCTCGGGCGATCGCTTCCTGTACTGAGACCACGTGTCGCGCCTCCCCTGCATGAAGAAGCTATATACCCACACTCTAAACTCATTACACCACTGTTGTTTTTGTTTCTAACAAAGTACGCTTTGATCGTATTGTGGACATTCAACAAAAGCAGAACTTTAATTTTTCGTACCAACGAAAATTGTAAGATTTCCGTAGCATGCAACTGGAAAATTACCCGCTTTGAAAGTCTCTCAGCGACTGGTCGGGTTGCATAAATCACGTTCATTGTGGATGGGTAACAGTCAAATTACATTTATAAATCAATTATTGCTGCGGGATAATGGCAAAGTTATGCTTAATATAAAAGAAGTACCAAAGATGGAATTGTCTTGCTCATTATTGCTATGCCTGTTTATATAAACAGGTTGTGTTCTAGAAGTTGTCGGGTATTGTGTACCTAATGGCACATGCAATCAAACACATAGTTTCGGAATCCAGAGATAACAAAATAAAGACATTATTAAAGAGGTAATATTCACTCCGGAACACGTTCCGGAGTGAATATTACCTCTTTCATTCTCTATTTATCTCTTATTAACATCTCTTATTAATAAAAACATAGTTAGAATTTACATTATTATTTAACGTTACAGCAGATTATGAAATTAAATGAAAAAATGCGGTAAAAAATTTTCAACTTAGAATGTGTTTTTTTATTACTTTCCTTTCATTGTGCCCAACCTACTACATATTTTTTTTTTTAAAGCGTATTTACTTACCCCTGACGTGGTGATCAGGGACTTTATTTGCTAGTAGTGTTTTCCACTTGTACTATTTCCATCTTGTTTCAACACTATTATTTTTGTATTCCACTTTTACTATTTATATTTTTACACTTTTATTATCACTATTTCCTACTACATATTTAAGCAACTGCCCTATTTTCTGAGACTCGGTTATATGTGTATATAATGTATATACTTGCTGTCCCGCTCGGTTTCGCTTGGGTCAAAAAGAAAACTCTTAAATGATCACAACGTCACATATTATTGGGTCCAATTGTAAATATTATAAACCAAACATAGAGCACACAAAAATAATCATCAAAATCGGTTTAGACTTATTAGTTTGATCTTTTTGTAGATGACGACGTAAGTTTACACGTACCTACAAAAAACATATATGTATGTATACAGATTAAGCAAAGTTACATGAAGCTAAAAAAATATGCTTTAGTTACAGGAAGTTGACAAAGATAACAAATAATGTAGAACAATAACATAATTAATGAGTTTGAATCGCAACCGGATTTAATAGCATTATTCTCGTAGCGATTGACATACGGAATTATGGGTTGAGCCAACTTTGAACTTGATTCCAGCCCTTGTGACGTGGGGTGTGTGGGCCGAGTTATTTCTAGCTCTAGCCAGCCGGCGAGGTCCTGACGTCATTCATATTTGTAATCAGTAGGTACCTCTACACGCAATTATTTGTCAGCTAATTTTGATTGCATGAAGTACGACGTACTTACCTACGTTTTATGATACCTACTTATTCGCAAGGGTTTATTAGCTATACGTTTACGTTAGGACTAAATAATAATTTTGTTACTCGAAAAACTCACTCTTCACTTCAATCTATATGTTACTTTTACGTGTACTTTTAATATTTACGTTTTTCCACAAGGGTTCCCAAATAAAGGTGGCAGCGCCTTCTTTTTAACGGAGATATATTTACGTGCCAACTGGACAGTTGTCGAGTCCATCGCCGCTACTTAGTACGACTATACAAAACGTCTTATCAAACGTATGCAGGTTTCCTCATAATTTCCTCCATCGTATGATATGATAAATCAATGTACTTAGGTACAGAAAACCACTCAACTCTGACCGCCGGGTTCAAACGGGCGCCTGCTTAAATCAAAGTCGTAGTCTACTGATTCGCAGTCTTTTTTTGTTTATATAGTTAGAGAATAGTACAAATGATTTTAAGTGGTGAGAAGGTCCAATCAAAAATAAACACCTAAATTACAGTAAATATATCATCACGCGTTGCCGAACTTGTATTGAAAGTCCACGTCCCAGCAGCGTAGCGGGTCTCATAGGCACAACCTATATTTTGCTAACACAGAGCTCGTTCATGGCGCTGGTAACCGTACTCTTTCTCTTTCGTTCTTCTTTGCGAGCTGCTTCCCTGGTTATGTTTGATTTAACCCAACGGTGTCGGAGCTAAAGGCTCTTAGGGTTAATTTTGTGACTCACATTATTATTGGACGCTAAAATAATCCTCGAAATATGTATTACTGTTTATAAATAGAAATGTATAAATTCACTAAAACGGACTCCGATTTCATTAATATTCATTTGTACAAATAAAATATGCATAATATTTTGGAAATATGGTACTTGACAAGCGCCGTAACGTCACGCGATTGTATTAGCACAAGTGATTTTCTGTTGTTTTGTGGGAAGTTCCGTCACTATCGTTAACATTTTAAGTTCCCACAAATTGTCCCGAAAATATCGGATTTATCTGTTTAAATATATTAATTAAAAGAACCATGAATTGTCATGAAAATTTTTACTTTTGATGGACAGTTTCCAAATTTTATTAATGATTGCAATATATACTATGCTCCAACTTCAAAGATGAAATCGACCAAATACTCATTTCATTGTATGGGAATGGTAAGAGTACTTGAAGTGGGCGAGGATGTTAGAAAAGACTGATGGATATGGATGAAGCGAAAGAGAACTGGCTTCGGCTCTCCTTCTACTGCATAAGAAGGAAATCGGCGTGATTGATACCCCTGGTGTTGCAAGCGTCTATAGGCGGCGGTAACCGCTAACCATCAGGCGGACCGCATGCTTGTTTGCCACCCAAGTGGTATAAAAAAAAAAAAAAGATTATAATATGTATGTATTTATGCAATATTGCCTATCAATAACAAGAAAATATTTTTGATTGATTTTGATATTGAACATTGATTGCAATTATTAAAAAAAATATGCCTGCATTGAATCTATATATGCTATATACTACTTTGGCGTTATAGCATAAAAGCTTGGACTTGGATGTGTAGGCGTTAGCGTTTGGATGCGAAGGGCGGGCAGGGTGGCGACACGGTCGATTCCCTCATAAGACCACCCTTGCTCCACCAAATTCGCCGAGCAATACTATTCAAAATTTTGCTATATTACACTCAGTAAATACAATCTAATAAACGCAAGGCATTTATTGTGAAACCATGAAACAATTTTTCAACCAACTCTATCGGCATGAAAACAGCTATTCACATTATGAAAAAACTCAACGTTCTCTAACTATATTATGTAAGTCTTTACTCCTTAAATCACGTGTCGTATAGTACGAAACACTTAATTTTGGTCGGTGTTCGATGCAAAGAAATACTAAATGTTTGTACCTACTATGGACTATGTAAACATAAGTACACTCGTTTCTTCACTATAGCCCTTGAAGCCGTCCCTATAGGCAACAATGTTATATTATCTAGAACGTGTACTGCAGGAGATTAGCTCATAGCCTATATGATTTCTTTGCTATGATAGGACGATTGGAATGCAGTGCGTGATGCCGTTCGTAGCTGTCGACGTGAAACACCGGTAAACTTCCGCTGCAGTGTAAATACTCGTAGTGGTTCTGCGCAGGAATCAATCCCTACAACGAACACCCGTGTTTATTAAACGTGATCGCGAGTCCATCGCCGTTACGCAAGCACGACTATACATAAGCCTTTGAATTGCTTCTCAGACGTATGCAGGTTTCCTTCATCGTAAAGCTCGTGGTGTGTATTATTCACTGTACTTAAGTTCAGAAAAACTCATTGGTACAGTCGGGATTCGAACTTGCGACCTTTGTGTCACAGGCAACTACTCGAACAACTCATCACTCAACAAACCCTAGGAAAGGGAGTTGTACCTAATCATATATAATTTAACGCGGGTAAAACAGCGGGACACAGCTAGTAATATATATATGGACAGTAAGAACAATAATTTGATCCCTGGAAGCGTTCGTAGAAACTTATCTATTTGCCGACGCTGCGAAGCCTCTGTTACCTGGCTGAGCTTGCGATAACAATCAATGGGCCAAATAAAAAACGATACGCGGACAGATAGCGGATTCCGTTACACCGTCTGGCTTAACAATATTGCATACGCCTTAGCGGGTTTAGCGTGCCAATGTTAGAACAACAAAACTGCGGGTGCAGGCGCGCGCCCGCTCCAGCCAAACAGGTTTGGGTCGCGCACTCCGCGTGATGATGTGTGTCCACTGTCCATCCTTAATTTGTTCACCTCTATGACCGATTGGCAGCTGTCACCGCCGCCAACAAACATCGCCGATCCATACTAGTCCAATCACTCCTTACACTTTTGTTAGAAAACCTTTTTGGACGCCAAAACTGTTTCTCACGCTCTGCATATTACACTCAGTTGCATTACTGCCAGAGTGCTCGATGTTTATCGCAAGTTAAACACTTTTAATAAATAAGTACTCTGATGATTATTCCAGAATAAAAGTATGTCAGTTTGAAGTTATACAATACCTTCGAGAAGTGAAACTTGCATTGAAGTAGGTCAGTATGGTTTCAAATCACGCTACGTTTCGCTATAGATAATGATCGCTGTCAGTGTCGTCTATCCCGGATATAATATAATATAACGAAGTGGGATGTTTTATTATTAAAAAAATAAAATGTATCCTAGAAGGCACATCCGCCTGAGGGGGGGGGGGGGGGGGTAGAAACTATATGAAAAGGATATACATTACGCCGAGGCCCTCCCGGGTTAGGCTGAGAGAATAGAGCGCCTACACTTCTAGACTTTAGACTTCTCTAGACTTGGAAACAAATTATTTTATCTATCAATAACTAATCCCCAAACGTCAAGCCTGTAGAAATTATAGTTCTTGAGATTACGTGATTCAGTAAGTGATATATGGATAAGTATGTATATTTCACTAATTGATATCATCTGTTTATGACATGTACGATAGGTTTCGAAGGTGTCTGTGTATTGTATGATGATGTTGTGTCAGGTGTCGGCGGCGCAGCACATGCAGGTGAGCGGCGCGGGGGGCGGCGGGCACGTGTCGGTGGCGGCCCAGCAGGGCATGTACGCCAGCTTCCAGCACCAGGGGACGCCCTCGCCTCAGCACCATCAAGGTACTAACGATTTGCATATTGATTAAGGCTAATAGTAGGTACTTTCATTCATTTGTACTTTGCTTTACCTGATTGAAACGCTTTTTTATGAGTCGGTAGATTTACCATTTTCCCTTTTTTCACCATAATTGTCAGTTACTTAAAACTCATGTGCGGATTAATTGCTTAGCTTTTTGTAAACTGGTTATCATGTGATAGGAGTGTTCGAAACTAAGCAAACAAGTTTAACTTGATCATAATCATTATGTAGGTAGAAGTACAATGTATATACAAAGACAATAAAGTATTATTCCTATCGAACCCACTTAGCGCCAATCCAAGCAATCACATGCTGATTCAATTTTGGAATATTTCAACCATCACGATTTGACACACCACAACAAGTTTCAACGGTCAACGATCGTTTAGAGAAAGATCTCAAACTCAGCAGCTTTTATGAATATTGTATTAAATATAGAATCATTGCACGCTATGTTTATTCTACTTAAGCACTACTTTAGCGAATACATTGTTTGGTACACGTATGTATATCTTCATAGCATACGAGGCGCCCCCCAGTAGTCTGTGGATGCGGTGCCACTTACACAAGTAGGGTCTCTATGGCGTGGAGTTAGCGGCGGCGGTGGCGAATATGTAAAGTTGTGGAGCGTGCCATAAGTGTGCGCCCGCGGGGAGGAGGCCGAGGTTGACGATCTGCGAGAATGCGCCAACCGCGCACCTCAGTCAGATGAGGATGACATTAGATTGACGTGTATATTGCACACCACACACTGCTTGCTACTGCAAATGCGCTTGCTTTGCAACTCACCCCAGACTCATATATAACAGTTAGACTCCGAAATGGAGAAAGTAATTAAAGTAACATCGGGATATGAAAACGTTTCCAAGTCTAGTATACCAAAGTTGAAAATATTTGTAGTGAGCCGTGACAACTCTCACCTAATAGTTATGTATAATCAATGTTGAATTATTAACCACACGACACACACAGATAGTAGGTACGGGCTCGTCAAGATATCCACTTGCACAGCGGTTGAAGGTCAACATCATAATAATTAATGATTACCTACGTTATACATATATAAGAAACGAATATGAAATGGAGTAATAGTGTATTTTTTATAATTTTTCATGATAGTATATTTATATTCCTTGCATTCGTTCTACATACGGGCTGGTAATGACATTGGTATATCTATTGATGTAACGATAAGATTGTACGATTTACCACGACTGGCGGAATATCAAGTGCCTATTTTAATGTGCACGTTTAATTAAAACTCTTGGAAAACAATCTTGATACTTGATGATTTAGTTTCGGCGAGCACAATGCTCCCAGTATGGACTTGCAACACAACAGAAAACAACCAACTCGTCTAGTTCGTATCATAAAGTAACACACATAAAACAGACGGAAGGTGTCTCCCTCTTTTGTTGTCTGCCTTCTGAACTTATTTTGATGCTGTTTTCACCGTCATTTTAATGAATAATAAATATATTATATTGAATATGAAACATTTTTTTCCAAAGTTCACTTATAGTCCAGGCCTGATAGTGGTAGAACCTATGCAACAAATAGTATGGTTTTTTTCTATCCGCCAGGCAGTGGATGCGACACATATTCAGTGTCTCAGTCGCAGAGCATCAACTTCTCACAGGCGATGCGCGCGCGCCCTACCGCACACCGGCCAGCTGCGCCCGCGCAGGGGCCGCCGCTAGGTAACCGACAATACTTTCATACTCTTATTTGTTACAAAAACTATATATTCCATACTAGCTGGATCCCGACATTTACACTCGCAATAAAATAATATAAACCTACTAATATTATAAAAGCGAAATGTTGTGAGGATGTTTGTTCCTTTACACGGAAAAGTGCTGAACGGAATTGGATGAAATTTGGCACAGAGATAGATTTAAGCTGAATCAACACTTTTGTATAAGTATTGTTTCAGAAAAAAACAATAAGTAATTTTACGTGGTTGAAACCGCCGGCTACGGGCCTAGTAAATAAATAAATGGAAGGGATAAATAATCAGCGCAGAAACCATTTTATTGTATATATACGGGTACTTAACCTCAGATGGCCTCGCCCTTACCCCCCGCAACCCAATGGTACGGAGTCCGATACAACCGGCGGGAGATATGGGTGTAATCACCAGTTATCACAACTAAAATACACTTTACTGTCTCGCCGTAATAAACAAATATGCTCATTAGACAGACATGTTTGATACGAGCGAGTAACGCAGCTACGACTATAATATTGATAGCTTACAGAAGGCAAACATATCCTGCCAAAGTACCGACCAAGTAGAGTTGTTAGGAAGTTATCATATATTCAGACATCCATACTAATATTGTATATGTAAATATAATAAAGTAAATAATAATTACGAAATTTTTCACGGAGATAGATTCTATCCTGGGGAAGGACATTGTGAAGGGTGTATGTAAGTCTAGAGAGAACTGGCGCTCTATACTATCTGCCTACCCCGTTAGTGACCCGGCGTGATGATATGTATGTATGTATGCATAATAGGTACGGAAAGTTTATATGGACGTTCCATAATCGTTCAAGTTAGCGATCGAAAAAGCATGAGGCTTTTGGTAAGAAATAAAGAAATAAGTGTAACATATGTGTACATAATTGAAAGATAATCCAATATGAGTAACAAGTCTTTGTTAGTGGACGAAGTCACGGGTTACATCTAGTTTTCGTAAAAATGGGTTCGAAATATCGGAGGTCATAATCGTAGTCAGTACAGTAGGTACCTGGTTTACAAGGTTGTTTTAAACAAATGCTCGCCAGGGCTACGCAGTAGGCGCGTATGTGGAAACCTTGTTGAATCGTCAAGTGGTGAAGGTAACGTAAACAGGAAAGTTCCTCTCATGAATACAATCATGACAACAGTGTTTATGCACGCGACCTGATAATAGTGATATGCTAATTGCGATGCAGCCGAACAACAATTATTTACATTATAACATTATTTATTTTGTTGTGCCACGGGTGTCGAGTCACCATCGAATCAAATACATTATCTTTGCGTTTGACATCCTTTTTGAGGGAAAGGACATTGGATGTTTTGATTTATATTATTTTTATTTAAATATAACAGCTTTTTGAATACATGCCTCATCCATCTAATAATTCTGTAGGTATAGGTACCCGTGTTGAATATGCAGTTTGGAATACCCAGTGTGATTATTTCAAACTGCATACGTAGCGTGTCTGTCATCATGCGTAATACATGTAATGCTAGCTGTACCCCGTGGTTTCACCTGCGTAACATCATTTTTTTGTAATAATACATCTTATGTGTTAATCCAGCTAATAAATAATGTCACGCCTTCCCATTCAAGGGTCCCCGGAGGGGTAGGCAGAGATTTATAGATAATACCCACACACACCCACTTTCCGCCAGAGATATATTAAGTGCCAACGTGATAGACGGCGTGTCCATCGCCATTACTCAAGCACGACTATATGTACATACGCTTTGGAATTACTTCTCAGACGTATGCAGGTTTTCAAACCAAATTTCATCCAATTCCGTTCAGTTTTTTAATCAAAGAGTAGGAAAATCCTCACAAGTTTTTGCATTCATGGTATAAGTGTGTCACTAACATTTATTTCACGACTTAATGTTGCCTGTATATGTTAGGTGTTGCAGCGGCGGGCGTGTCGCACGAGCAACAGGCCAAGATGATGCAGCAACAACAGCAGCAATTGCTCCGGGCTCGGGAACAGCAGATGCGGCCGCCACCGCCCGAGTACAAGGCGCGCTTCGTGGGCGGCATGGGTGGCATGGGTGGCTTGGGCGGTGTCGGCGGCGTGGGCGGCGCGCCGGGGGCGGGCGCCGGCGCAGCGGGCGGCGCGCGCAGGCCTGCGCCCCGCTTCGCGCAGCAGCCGCGCCAATACGCGCCCGAGTGGCGCCATGTGCTCATGCAGCATCAGCCTGCCCGCCACCAGTTCCCGCACCATCACCAAGGTATCGATCCTTTTCGCACACACTTCAAGACGTTTCAACCAAACAATGAGACTGCTAATGATAATAATATCTCCCAGTTTGCCAAATATGTGCCATCACTGAGATTATGGAAGCGGCAGTAGGATTACAATCCCCTTTGGCGTATTGGATGCGTTCTATTTCGATTTTTGAATGATGCAAAGCCGCCGAGCTTGTATGTAGAGACTGATGCATGATGAAGCGAAAGAGGTATGGAAGTCTAAAGAACTGGTGCTCTTCTCTCTGCCTACGCCGTGAGCAACTTTGTGACTCGGCACATTCCTATAGAAACAATATTATTAGATATAGTTGTAGCGAAATAGCTCGAACTGTTTGTTAGGCAAACCAGACAAACAAACAAGACACATTGATTACTTATAAGGAAATGTGATGTATTTATGTGTATTAATTCCATCGCAGGGTTCAGTATGGGCGGCATGGGAGGCATGACGCAGCAGCAGCAGCAGCAGATGCAGCTGCAGCAGGCGCGCTTGCAGCAGCAACAACTCATGCAGCATCAACAACAACGGTTATTATATGATACTAACACACTCAATACCTATCTAACAAAACATATTAATTATTGTTTTTATGTTTTATATAATTTGTGTCACTAATATATACATACATATATATCATCACGCCAAGTCCCTAACGGGGTATGCAGAGAGTATAGAGCGCCAGTTCTCTCTAGACTTGCATACCTCTTTCGCTTCGTCCACATTCATCAGTCTCTTAACGTTCCCGTCCTTCAGAGTCCGATCTATTTGATCCTATCACTAATATATATAAAAAAAATATATTTTGGTCATAAAGGATTATTCATGTAGGCATTTTTTATTGAATAATTCTCATTAATTGTTGATTATTGATAATTTTTATGAAAAAAAATATTTTCAAAATATAAAAAGAGAGATTAGGGGCACAGGCAACACCTAAGAAATTAAAGAGTATTTAAATATAGTATTACATTAAAATGAGAATAATCGCGTTTTAAAAACCTGTGGAGATGGTTAGTAAATCTAGAAAGTCTTGCCTTTACACTGTGTCTCCTCGTGAAGTACTTGTCATTATACTCGTATGTATTTATTGTGTGTTAATACTTCATATGCAATTGTTGCAGGGCTAACAATCAACAGCAGTCTTCTATGTCGCATCTTATTATGCAGCAGAATCAAATGATGAGTGTGCAAGGACAAGTGAGTAAAGATTCTTACAATGACATACATTTAGGTAGATTTATCATTTTGGAATAACTTTGGGACTTCATAGAAACTGAACTAAGTGAAGCTTGTACTGCGATATATATTTATGTACTCGAAACCGGCGAGTATGTATGTATGTAAATGAAATTATTTGATTGACTAGCAACAGTGCGTCAGTAATAATGTCGACCGTCTGGTTTAGTGGTTAGAGCCCCTGACTGCGAAACTTGAGGTCGCGGGTTCGAATCCCGCTGAGGGCAGATATTTGTCTGATGAACACGAGTATTGCTACCTTAGGCTTGGATTTCCTATGTATTTATATATCTATCTATATAAGTAAGTATATCGTTGTCTAGTTACCATAACACAAACTGCTTAATTTGGGACTAGGTCAATTTGTGTGGAACTGTCCCAGGTATTTATTATTATTATTATTATCTTTTATATGCTTTTATTTGACTACCTAAATGATAACTAACTTATATATTCCCATATGCTTCCAGATGCCGAATATTCACATGTCGCAGTCACAGAGCATGTCGATGCAGCAAGGAGGCATGGGCGGCATGGGCGGGCCCATGCAGGGCGGCCCCATGCAAGGCGGGCCCATGCAGGGCGGGCCCATGGGCGGGCAGCCGGGGCCCATGCACGCGCAGAGCAGCCCCATGCAGGCCGGCCTCATGGCCGCGGGACCCATGCAGGCGCAAGCCAACTCGCACTCGTTCCCCTCACTCCACAACACGTCTTCCTTCTCCGGCCAGCCCGCAGACTTCAACCTGGACTTCCTCGACAACATGCCTTCCACGGACGCCAGTAACCTCACCGCGCAGGAGCTCCTCAACTCGCTGGACAACTCCTTCCTAAACGACATCCTCTAAGCACCACGTGGGCCGCACGTGCCAGTGTCACGGTGTTATATTATTCCTAATTGACCCATTTAGTCAATTAGCATTAGCCGTAAGCGGTGTTCACTGTCTAGGTGTATGTAGTTATATCTGAAGACGGGACTACGACCAATACAGTTACATAATGACCAAAGTTGAGAGTTTAATATGGCTTGCGTGTTTACGAGCGCCTCGTAGGTAACAATGGACATTTTCCGAAGTTACATAACTTTTGGACCACGTTGTTTTGTAGACAATTTATTGTGAAATCCTCCATTTAGTAGTGTTTACTATTGTTAATTATTATATTGTAAATACGATATGTACTCCTAAATGTTTGTTTATTGTGATGTAAGCCAATCTATATGATATTATACATCCGACTGTCTCGGAACCTCCACAAAGCTGACATCCTGTTCTCTTCTTATGCTCATATTATGATTTCTCTACGTTGTAGGTTAATATATATTTATTGCAGATTTTATCGTAGTTTATAAGAAGAAATGCACAAAAGACATTATTTTATTTACTCGTTAATGAATTTATTTATGCAAATGCTGGCAAGAGTGGGGCAATAGATTTTCGAGAAGTAATTTATTGGTTCGCACCTGAATTTGGTTCGCGCAGGCGTCTACAGTACAGTCGGATCTTCCGCCTGGAAAATGGCCCGTTTATTTATCATAGTACCGTGTAAATGTAAGGATATTCTAAGATCATTCCTGTACCTAAGATAAACTAGATTATACTGTGATGTCGGTCTCAATGGTCAATAGGTCATAATAGCATCAATTATTATAAAATAGATTATTGTTATCGATAAGGATCTCATGGTATCATTTGGAGCGGGGTTCGAGGGATTCTGGGATTAGGCGGGTTGATCATGTTTTTATTATACAATTGTGTGTCCGCAATCAAGAGCTACTATCTATTATTATTATTTATGGCGAGTTTGTATATTGAATCACGAGATTTTTCTTTTAATTTGACAGATAAATTGTATATACAAATCTCCTGTTGTTAAACAACTTGGTATGTTCTGAATGATAGCCGCAAGTAGTAATTATTAAATTATAAATAAGAACAATAATTATGTTTATATGTAAACAGACATAACGTGTTGAGCTCTCTGTTATAATAACACAGCTGCATAACCAATTATCGTGAATGATAGCGACATTCCATTGTTAACAATGTTTTAACTTTAGGACCAATTTTTGAACGTTCTTTTGAAAATAATATTGCATATTGAGAATATGGCGTTTTATTTAGACACAAACAAAAAGAAAACAAAACACAACTCACTGTGCAATCCAATAACGCTACGGAGTAAACACTTAGAGGGACCAGTTCACTACTTCAGAGTATGTAGAGTAAAACTTCACCTTGCATGACATACCACAATAATCATTGTACTAAGTTACATCGACTGAAACTATATATGGCACTAGTTTTATTTTTAATAATACTCAATATTATTATAAAAAAATAATCTGTCATAAAAAATCCATCGTATTCGACTTCACCACATGATAGACTCGGCCTGGTGCCTGTACACATATTCGGAAAACTTCTCCAATTTCCTCTCTAAAGCATTTATCTCCGCGGTTAGATCTCATAGCATCTCGTTGGGCTTGTTGGGGAAGATGCGCGGGTTTCGTACCCTGGGGCTGTAGAAGTTGTTAGGTTGGACATATTTGGCCATTATTGGCTCCCCATGGAGCCTGCTCTCGTAGATATTCTCGTTTCTGTCCACCGATTGGACAGTGACGCTATGCACTATTTGTCTGCGTCTTCTGAGTTGAATGCAAGAGAATACGGTACTGAGGAGGATGCCGAGCTTGAATAATGCGGTCACGAATATACTCAGCATCAGTATGAAGTATTGTTGCTCGTACCACTCTTCCAATTTGTCGAGACATCCCTGAAAAAAAACATTTTTTTTATACTACATGGGTGGCAAACAATCATGCGGTCCGCCTGATGGTAAGCGGTATTATAATTGTATGGTTTCTTTACACAATCAAACCAGAACGGATCTGGATGAAATATAACACAGTCATAAAACTTAAGCAGGATAACAAATGGATATGTTTTACTGCAGAAAAAATCTGTCAATGAAATCAAATGTTACACGGATGACACCGCGGTGTACAGCTAGTACATACATACATACATATCATTACGCCAAGTCCCTAACGGGTTAGGCAGATAGTATAGAGCGCCAGTTCTCTCTAGACTTACATACCTCTTTCGCTTCGTCCACATTCATCAGTCTCTTCATACATGCTCGTCGGTTTCGAGTACTCTTAACGTTCCCGTCCGATCAGAGATTCACAGCCGGTTTCTGGTACAATTTTAGCACGACGAATTAGTCAACAGATTGTCACAATAACAATCTGTTAACAATCTGTCATCGAGCTTTGAGTTTCTAGAACGCAAATAATCGAAAAATTAACTAATCTACTGTTGACAACCGAATGATTTTTTAATGTATGTCTATTTCCCTCTAGCTTATAGCTTCGTCTTTGTCTTCCGGGAGCTGAAGTTTCGTTAGTTGGACAAAAGTTTGATTTGTTGTTGTTTATCTTGTTTGTTTAGGTACTTCAGTTTTCGTGTGATAAACAAGTGTAAAGAATATAAATAAATAAAGTGTAAATGTTAAAATGCCGCCGCTGTCGCGAAAAAATTACACAGAACGCGATCTATCTACTTATATTTTATTCTAATACTTATATTATATAATTTATAGTAATTCAACACATTGGTAGGTTCCCGACAGGGCTGATGATGATGATTTAAAACTTGCCAATTTCTAATATTTTTGCTATTATTAAAAGATTATTTCGATTTCTGTAACTTTACACACTTATGTCTTAGGGTTTGTCTTAAGAGATTCATATTAAAAAAATATCAGATTAAAAATCAAATAAAATTATATGAATAAAAAAATAACCAATTCAAAACTAAAAATCAAAGGCAATGTTCTATTAAAATTTCAGCGTAAGGAATTAGGAAACCAAATAGCATTATTGATACAAATTAAAATATTGCTATAAAAAACGATAAATAAAAATCGATTATTTTGTTACATCCCTATATCCTATTAAATCCGCTTAGAAATTGGAGTTAAAATCGGAATACTTGCGTTAACACGTCGATAATTCCTCGATAATCTACAATTAAAAATTGTATGTCAACAATCTGTTAACAAAGAGAAAATGCGTTCAGAAACTCAAAATGGCTCTAATCGGCAATTGATTTGGGATTTGACATACCGTTGACAAACTGCCAACAGTTTGTCAGTTGAAGCTTCTAGCAACCCAAACTACGTCTAATCAGAGATTGACAATCTGTCACGTAATTTGATGGATAGAAATGCGTACGAGAAACCGGCGGTCAGAGTCCGATCAAATAGATCGGACTCTGAAGTCCGATCTATTTGATCCAGGTAGTTGGAACGTGGCCTTCCTCTGCCTCTTCTTGCACACACTTTTGCTTTGTATATCTGTTTCGTCAATCTTTCTTCACTCATCCTTTCTATGTGTCCAAACCAGCGTAACATGCCTTTCTTCATCTTTACAATCACGCCCTCATTAACGCCAGTTGATTTGCGAATCTCTTCATTGCGGATTCGATCTAATATCGTTACGCCGCACATTTTTCGAAGAGATCGCATCTCGACTGCATTCAAGCTATTTTCATACTTCCTCTGACATATCCAGGATTCGCTGCCATACAATAAGGCAGGTACCAATATCGCGTTGTGGAACAGCTAGTAGTACAGCTAGTATGTGTATAGTATGTACGGGCACGTGTCTGTAGGCCGCGTTGGGCAGGATGTCCTGGCAGCGCGCGGCGTCGAGTGGCGCGGGGCTGAGCGCGTCGGGAGCGCCGCGCTGTACGCAGCAGCTGGGGGGCACCGACAGCCCGCGCGGGCCCAGCCGCCGCAGCTGCCACACCGACATGTCGTAGTTGCGCGCGTCCGACATGCCGCAGCACTGCAACTGTCACACACGCCCGATTCCAGCATGCGAGCTTTGTCCGTAAAGCGTAGATAGTGCTATCCACGAAGTCGCAACCCATCAACTTCTTGTCGAGGGGGTTGTGGGATGCGGGGTTGTGGCCCGAGTCTATTCATTGTAGTGTGCGTATGCGCTCAAAGGTAATCAGTCTGTACAGATAATACTCAAACATAAGTTGAAGGTTGGACACTTACACTATAAACTGTAGGAAAGAATAGTGGGGCGCGTCTTCGTGGACGGCACTATCTATACTTGGCAATAGGTCCTACGTACATGATTTATTAACTATCCATTTCCCTGGTTGTCCAATTGTATGGAGGATTTACTTCCAGTTTGCGCCGGGAGCCTGTACATTTAAACGTATACGCAGACTCGATAGACGACGATAAAAATAATCTTAGGCGTTTACTGAATAATTACCTACTGAAAATGTGTCTTTCATGTCGTTGTGGTCCGTGAGTACATTTCAATTTATTTCGTATTGATCATAATTTAGACAGACCAAAAACCTAGAGACCATTTTTTCCGTAAAAACACTTTTTTTTTCGTAAAAAGGCAAAGATCTTGCGTTAAGATTTAATGAACCTGAGTCTGCGCCAAGTCGACAGCGGCGGTGAAGTGTTCATAATCGGCGAGTGCGTAGTAAGCCTGTAGAGCACCAACGGCGCCGCCTCTGGCACTCTGCAGACCGAGGCAGCGCGGCCACAGAGCCGCCAGCACGCCGCCCGCGCACAAGCAGAGAACCAGCGTCAGCACTATCAGGAAGTACTGAGAAACATGTCATACCACTAACCTCAAACTTCTTTTTTTATTATTTTTCTTAGCAGCTCCGGGGCTAAACGAGGATTTATTATTCTTTTTTATACCTACTACAACAGTGGCAAATAAGCATATGACCTACCTGATCGGAAGAGGCTACCGTAGCCTTTTTTAAACTCACTATATCGTAGTATTACTTGCACCTTGCCACTTTGTGTTTGGAGAGTTGTACTGTGTTGGCAGCAGAGGGGCTAGCCCCGTTACGCTAACTTACGTAATATAACAATCCACCCCTTCCTCAAGGAGCTCATTACTGGAGACTTAATTCATCGCGCAGGACACAAATCCATCGCCGTTACTCAAGCACGACTACAAATATGTAAGCCTTTGAATTTCTTCTCAAACGTTTGCAGGTTTCCCTCTCGATGTTTTCCTTCATCCGTAAAGCTCGTGGTGTGACTAACCCTATTTCCATTATATTAAATTGGCTAAAATATGATAGTTCTCTTCAACTTTAATAAACACTACCTACTTAATATACACTGTTCGTCAGGACATTCTATTAACACTCAGTATTCTTCTTATATTTATACTCAGGTAATTCAAATTTATATTCCATATCTAGCATAGGTACCTACATCATGTATGTGTATATATTGTTGTGTTATGACATATAAGAAAAATAACAAAGGATGCGCATTCATATTCATATCTGTACCGAAGGGAAATAGCCGGTAAGCATTACTCAAATGAACTAACCACTGTGAGGATTGCATAAGCAGGCATGTAGGTGGCCCAGCAGCCGAGGGCGGCCGTGGCGCAGACGACCAGACCCACGGCCAGCAACGCCAATGCTAGGTAATAGAAGGGAGGCTGCTCCAACTCGCTCTCAGGCGATGCAAGCAGGCGGGAAAGAAGAATCCTCTTCGAGTCGGACAACAACAGAAATCCACAGACCACTTCAACGAAACCGCATGCCTTCAAAAACATTAACGCTCCGTTACCCACGAATAAATTGTTAAAAAAATATCATAACAAAGGAATCTTACGAAAAACAATGTGTTAAAAGATCCGAACAGCACTTTGGCACTGGCGCCACTTCTGCACTTCATAACTGATAATTTTCTAGGAAGCCTAAAAAGTTAAATTTCGTAACTTTCAGGAAGAGTATGCTCGCACGGCGTTATTGTGCGCTTGTGAATAAACGAATAAACAAACGTACGATGAATAGATTCGCCGGTTGAGGGAGATACGCTCTGGTGCACAGGTGGGGTGACTAATAATTAAGCCAGTTTTGTTTCATATTAATGCTTCAGTTGCGCTCACACATTTTGACTATGAACCAGTTCCATTATGCCGCCTGGTATGTTGCAAGCATTGCAGCACCTTTCATCCTTTGCTCATCCCATAGTGATCTCTGAACAAGATTTTACAAGCCATATTTTACAAATAGTTTTTATGTATCCACTACATAATATATGATACATTTTCAAGAACTTAGTCGTCCATTATGGTTCCACTAGATGCCATAAGCTAGGCACATATGAAACATTACTTTCTTTGGCGGATTCATGTTTGATATATGGCGACTTTGTCTCAGTCACAACTTTAAGATCTTGAATTTCTATTGATGCATGCGCAGGTTTCTACACTATGATTTCCCACCATTAACTTCGTGGTATGACTAATCCCTGTACAAGATCAAAAACCAGTCAGATTTCTTTTCCTTTACCCTTTTTTCGCCTCGGTTTCAAATGGGAATTTCGACGGTCCGCTTGATGGCAAGCTGCCATCAAGCGTCTATAGATAGTAGGTGAATAATTTGGTTACCATTGCTTTATAAAAATAATAACATTCAATATTAACAAGAAAATATATATATAGTATAGTATATATAGTATAGTATTTGCATTATGGTATTTAAAAATCTATATCTTTCTTCTTAAATCCGCCGCATGTAACATTTGGCGTGGCTGTGATGTCATCTTGTTCGCGTTCACTTGTTTCTTGTAGTTCTGAAATCATATTTCATAATTTTAGACACATGTTATATTATAAGCCGTTAAGTCGTATAAGTATGTAAAAGTCTAGAGAACTGGCGCTCTACTCCTTACTACTCTCTGCCTACCCCGTTAGGGACTCGGCGTGATGCCGATGATGTGTGAGATGTGATGAGGTGATGTGTATGTATGTCGTATAAGGCGGCACATAATGTTTCCTCTTCTATTCTGGATTGTCTTTAGCAGTAATATTCTTTCGTCAACTCTTTTGAAAGGGATGTGAATGGCTTAAACAAGTACTATATATGTATAGCACACGGTAGGCAGGGAGTCGCTTCATCCACATGCATCAGTCTCTTCTTAAATGCTCGCCGGCTTAGAGTACTAATGACGATCTCATAACTAAGTACCTACCTGGAGGTAAATGTAGTTTCTCAATAATGAACTTTTTCCGCTTGAGTTTGAAAGCCAAGTCGA
Source organism: Drepana arcuata (assembly GCA_016069955.1). NCBI lineage: Eukaryota > Metazoa > Arthropoda > Insecta > Lepidoptera > Drepanidae > Drepana > Drepana arcuata. Next base: position 61,663 of record JACCPG010002468.1, on the reverse strand, counting down.
GAGTGGGCGGGACAAATGGCACAATCGAATGAACCGCCGCCAGCTTCGTTATGTGGAACAAGCCGTGGTAGTCTTTGAAAACAGGGTTGGTCTCGCGACTAGAGCCCGCGAATGATTCAATTCGCACTGCATTATCTACAGAGTTCAGAAGTCTCTTCATTATGTTGTCATTCTGTAATAAACATTTAGTAAGCTAATAGTTATAAAACATCTGTCAGCACTTTTCTATATTTATTATTTATAATATTATTTTCTATATAGCTTCTTTGAAACTATTTTCAGATGGATGCCTCTCACATTATTTTCTTCACTTTAAAGCTCACAGTCAATTCACTGTACTAAATTAAAAAAAAACTCATTGGTACAATTACCATTCTCCTATCTTCCTTCCTTCCAACTCCAATCTGGACATAGCAAGTTACTACTTGTCAACCACTTGCCAGCCACCAGTTTTTAAGAGTTTGGCTAGTGTCAGGATCCTTAATATAATTCCATCTATTTACTTCTATTCCGCTCCATCTCTTTACCTCTCTATAACTCATCAGAGACCTTTTCTTTCATCTGACTCCTGTATAGATAAGATTAAAACACTTACATCAAACAAGTGTGAAGGCACAGTGACAAATGCAACTGCATTAGTGTCACGAAGTACGACTCGCAGGCAGTACATGAACTTCAAGAGATCCTGTCCAAAGTTATGTCCATCATTATCCTCGCAGTCCATTGCTGTCCATATGGGAGAGCCTAGTGATTGTATGGTCATACGCAGTATATTGCTACCTTTACTGCTACCCTTGTACTCTTCTCTGGACACAATGTTTTTTATGCTCATTAGCAACTTGTAATAAAGTCCATTTCTGAAAGCTGTAAATTAATAACAATAATGTACTCATACACTCATTACATCACACTGAGTCTCCCACTAGGTTGAGTGAGTAGAGCACTAGTTATCACTAAACTTTAGACAAATTTTATTTTGCTTGATCCACGAAATTAATTGTTTTGCTTTCACCATACTCATGACATATTATACATGTAATATGTACAAGTAAATCCAAAAGCCATAAATACTAACCATTAACATTCCCCCCTTCATCACCTGTCCTCAAGTCACAATATGTTATATTAATATTATTGATTGTATCAGTATCAATGTGCTTGCTCAAGTCAAAATTATGACCAAAGTTAGTGCTGCCACCAAAGGAAGATTTCACCTGACTGAGACTCTCATATCTCCAAGCTATTTTCATCTTATCCACATCTGCTCCTATAGACGCAATATTTTCCTCTACTGGTACTGTGCATGGTTGTGGTAGCTCATTAATCTGAAATATTAATACAGATTGATCAATTAAGAGAAATTGAATATTTTTTTATTCTCTGCCTACCCAAGAGGTAAGCAATATTTTTAGAGATGGTTTCATTTCTTGACATTATATGTAAATGCCACTGTATACTTACTATACATATAAATAGTATAGTTCTTATAGAATAGTTCTTATAGATCATACATACATACATACATACATATCATCATGCCAAGTCCCTAACGGGGTAGGCAGAGAGTATAGAGCGCCAGTTCTCTCTAGACTTACATACCTCTTTCGCTTCGTCCACATTCATCAGTCTCTTCATACATGCTTGTCGGTTTCGAGTACTCTTAACGTTCCCATCCTTCAGAGTCCGTTCTATTTGATCCAGGTAGTTGGAACGTGGCCTTCCTCTGCCTCTTCTTGCACACACTTTTGCTTTGTATATCTGTTTCGTCAATCTTTCTTCACTCATTCTTTCTATGTGTCCAAACCAACGTAACATGCCTTTCTTCTTATAGATCATAATAATTATTTATTGACCTACTCACAATTTTGTGTGGTTCTTCATCTGCAGATGCAACAAACAGGTCATGATTGCAGGCCACTCCTTCAGCCAGGAAATATTTACTGAGAACCCTGCTGTAGTTGCCCAGCACATCCTCTTCTGAAATTACAATGAGTATAAAACATACTTAAAACATGATCCATCCGTAACTCCAGCTTTAAGTTCAGAAATATATAGAATAATACTTTAAGGAGTACCACTTACTCACCAACTATGAAAACACCACCAGATGGCAATCCTCCTCCTGTAATGATTATATTGAAATAAAAATGATTTAGGCTAAAGCTGAAGACTAAGGTTAGATTTTGGAAATTTGATTTATATTACCAATAACGTGATCAAGGGACGGAATTCCTGATGAAGTATATAGTAAATTATTTTTCAGCTTTGTGCCGATAATAGAAATACGTGAATCGCTTGCTTTATGAAAACTCATCGTAAGTAAACAAAAACAGTGAATCAAAATAATCTATTTGACTGCTTGATTTGATTTAGTGGTATGGTATAATATAATCTATGGTAACAGTTCTGCCAGTATAGTTAGTTATTTTTATGACAAAAATACTATTCCTCCAGTGGCTTGTAGAATATTTTTTGTTGGCCACGTACGAAGTCCACATTAAAACACAAGTGCAGTTCAAAGTCACAATTAATACCATTGGGTCTATTATGAATAACTTAAGATCAACAATTTTTTTCCATAATTTTTTTATTTCCCGAAAAAAAAAACATATAAAATATTTTTAGTTATTATAAATAAATACCGAATAAATACCTGGGACAATTCCATATAAATTGACCTAGTCCCAAATTAAGCAAAGCTTGTGTTATGGTAACTAGTCAACGATATATTTACTTATATAGATAGATATATACTTAAATACACAGGACATCCAAGACTAAGGTACAAATATTCGTGTTCATCACACAAATATCTGACCTCAGCAGGATTCGAACTCGCGACCTCAAGTTAAGCAGTCAGGAGCTCAAACCACTAGACCAAACGGCCGTCAATTATATATGTACATTTGTATGTCATCATCATCATCATCATCAGCCCACAGCAGTCCACTGCTGGACATAGGCCTCTTCCATGGCGCGCCACCATACTCTGTCTTCGGCCCTTCTCATCCATCCGCCGCCAGCGACCCTCTTAAGGTCGTCCGTATGTATAATAACTAAATAATATTTTTTAAGGTTTTTTAGTTTTAGTTTCTTGATATTAAATAAATACTGTATAACATCTAAATCTTTCGTAAGGAATGATATCTATATCATGATGATATATATTCTATTATTATTATTATTATTTTATTATTATTTATATTCTGTGCTCTGTGGTCTGACAGGCAGACAATAAACTCGATGACGACTGTTCTGTCAGTTCTGCTGAGTTCCTAAGATATTCTTTGGTGATTTTGTGACTCAAGCAGCATATGTATTATCACATTTGAATTTATATTTTCCACTTTTTATTGAGTGTTATAAGCAAAAATAACTTTCATTTGGCAAGATGCAAGGGCCGGCAGTTTTTATGGACATATCGCTTGAAGATCAAGTATGTAGACTTCAACATAACCTACGCGAACATGTCTAGTTATTGTTGTTATTAAATGTATATTCTTTTAGGCATTAGAACTTAGAAAGTATTTCAAGAGCCTGGGTGCTGAAATCGCGGAAGAAAAGTCACCTAAGGGCATCGAGGATGATCTTCACAAAATTGTAGGTGTATGCGATGCATGCTTCAAAGAACCAAATGAATCCGACATAGAAGCAATTCTTAACAGTATTGTTTCAATAATGGTGTCTGTAAGTATTTCCTTAATATCTTATGATGATGTATGTATTATATGCTGAGTGATAAAGTTATCATATCTCAAAGTATTTAAAAGCTGCGGTGACCTAGTGGATACTATTACCATAGTCACTTACAGAGTCAATATTACAAGTCGAACCTAGCAGCTGTATCAATGAGTTTTATTATGAAGTATAGTGGATTATCGCACCACAAGCCGAATGGTGAATAAACAGTATTTAAATCAATGTCATCAATGTTTTCAAGATTCCATTGGAAAGGGGAGAGAACCTGATTCTGGCATTCAGTGAAAGACTTACAAAAGCTCCAGGTAGTAAACTAGGCATGGTGGCTCTTCAATCGTAAGTTCAAATTATTTTATTTTCTTCTCTATATTGATAAGGCATTAAAAATATTTATAAGAACTTCCACTTTATTGTATGGTAACTTCTTTGAAAATATATTATGATACAATACTCTCATAACTAAAAAAAGTATTCAATAATCATATTTTGGTATATGTTCCCTGTATTCACCCACATGCATTTAGGTAAAAAGCGTTTATTTTACAAACTCCAATTTTATTTATTTGTATAGAAGCCTTTGTACAACCTCGTTAAATAATTATGAGACATTGATGAAAGTATTTTTATTTTAGCTTGTGGCGTTTGTACAACAACTTCGAGGCAAATTCCCCACTGCGCTATCATGTGTACTATCATGTAATAGAGTTGGCTGCACGTATCGGCTCTGTCAGGGATGTCTTTACTGGAGTAGATCAACTGAGGACAGAGTTTGTCGGCTGCCCACCCTCTAATGAACAAATGCAGAAACTCTACCGACTTCTACATGATGTACTTAAGGATAACAACAGGTATTAACTGCAATCAAATTATTTATTTTTAATTCTACACTTTTGAGACTCATTGGAAAACATCCTACAGGAAAATTAACACTCAGTCAATAATAATAATAATAAAAATCATAATCAATCAAGTCAACCAGATTCCATAACATGCTAGACTTTGTGTCTTGTCCTGTGGTGATACTCCTTACCATCAAGTTATTTGTTTGCTTGCCACCTCAGTTGTGTAACAAAATAAAAAAAAAGTTTTTTAGAGTTTATAATGTACCAGTGATACTCCTGGTGTTGCTAGCATCAATGTGGTAACTGTAAACAATTGGATGGGTCATATACATGCTTGTTTTATACCAATTGAAATGGATAGTGGTATACAAAATGATGAATGATTTGACTTTAATGTTGTTTGCAGTGAGCTGGCATCAAAAGTGATGATTGAACTATTGGGCACATATACAGATGAGAATGCATCTTCCGCAAGAGAAGATGCCATCAAGTGTATAGTGACAGCATTGGCTGACCCCACCACATTCCTCCTGGACCCACTGCTGGAATTGAAGCCTGTGAGGTTCCTAGAGGGAGAACTCATCCATGACCTTCTTAATATCTTTGTGTCTGAGCAGCTGTCTAGCTATCAGAAATTCTATGATAACCATAAAGAGTTTGTACAATCCCAAGGTATGAATAATTTATTAATATTGTATATAATTCTCTATATGATTAATAATTATTTTCTATGCGAGTTTTTAAAAGACTAGGAGATTGTTATGCTATGTTTTCCTTCACCATGACATTTGTTGTGTGTCATTAACAACTATAAAGAAAATAATAGGTACACAGGATGAAAATTTTATACCGAGCTAGTGTAATACAAAGGATTCTAATATGTGGTCATGGACTTCACAATCATTGCAAGATTGTTATTTCAAAGATATATTCAATGATTTTCAGGTTTGAATCATGAGCAGAATGTCAAGAAGATGAGAATACTGTCATTCATGCAGATGGCTGAGAAGAATCCTGACATTACCTTTGATGAGATTGTTACTGAGTTACAGATTGAAGAGAAGGATGTGGAAGCATTCATTATTGAAGGTATGTGTGTAATAATATACATAATCGTCTGTCAAATTTGAAATGCTGATATAACTAAATAATTAAATAATTATTAAAAAGGGACAGACATGCAGCTAGCTATTAATATGAGTGATATTTATTTGTTATTAATTATGCATGCACTTTACGATAATTTACAGCATCTTACAAGTATAAAATATATATTTTATTTATTTACAATAACAACAATTAACAATATTTACAAAAAACAGTTGTTTGTAACTGACTACTTACAGATAAAATATTTGACTCAAATCGGTATCCCAAGGCAACGTGCCAAGACGACTAGCAGCATTGCTACGCTGGATAGCAATGCTAAATAAATCAAATATATCCTCACGCCTTCCCAGAAGGGTTCCCGAAGGGGTAGGCAGTGGTGTAGTCCACACACCCACATTCGCTAGAGATATATTTTAGGTGCCAACGTGACAGATATATTATTTACATAACAAAATACAGTTTATATATCTCATGCACTGTTGTTGCCGGTTGTGCAGTGTTGAAGACAAAGTTGGTGCGCGCGCGCATGGACCAGCGCGCCAAGGCCGTGCACGTGTCGAGCACCATGCACCGCACGTTCGGGCGCGAGCAGTGGCAGGCGCTGCACTCTGTGCTGGCGGCATGGCGCGCCAACGTGCAGCAAGCTCACGACGCCATGAACTCCGTCACTGCCGCGCAGCTCGAGTACGCGCAGCAGCAAACGAAGGCCTAACTACACCCGACCAGCCCTCCACCACTCACTGCTCTAATTTTCACATCTAAGAAGTGACACTGTCCAGTTCGTGGTCTTTGCTAGATTTGTACTGATGTTTCTCAAAGTATTTCTTGAGGTTGCCATTCGACCATTGTAACCTGACCTGATGTAATGCAGTTAATTTCTCGAATTAGAGCGGCCGCAAGTCCTGTGCTGTATTATTTTTTATAATATAGACGTCACAAAATTACTATTTGTGTTATTTAAATTATCCCTACTTATTGCCTCATGAACAAGACCACTAACACACGTTTGAGCCTGGTGACAAAGTTATTGTACTTACGAATAATCTGTTAGCCAACATAATAAAATCATCTTGAGAAAAACCTGTGTAAGTACTCCTAAGAAGAAATTGGCGCATGATATTAGAGACGGTGACGGTTTCAATATTCATGGCGAAAAGTTGGTAATGTTTCACCTAAGTACCCATTTGGAGATTCTTCTTCAGAAGTCGTGATGATCTTAAACATAAATGGCAACCAGCAGTGGTATCACTCGTATTACCGACCTATTTTGGCTGGACTACTTCATCTAGCAGAATTTAGCTCATACTAGCAAGTTAAGCCTCTTTTTTATCTTCCTCTTTTGTCTTCTGAATACTCAAAATTGACACAAATAGCGTAGAAGGATGTAAAGAACCTGTCAGCACATCAAGTGTATTTTTACGTAGAACTTAGAAAAGCTTTGTGTGAAGTTTGGATTCAATACTTCTATGGAATACGAATACGAGGGCGGCTATCTCCGTAACGCGTTTAGGTGGTTTGTGTGTATGGCGCTGACGACACTGCTAGGGCTGCACGTGTACACATACCTATGGGGGCCGGCCGACGCGCTCGACGGTGACTTCTCAGACATCAAGTATGTCGTGATGCAGCTCACAAGAGGACTCACCGAGGTTTCATACGCTCATCTATTTACGTTGGACAGCAGTTGCGAAGCTAGGTAACCAAAGAACCTGGGCGAAAAATAAACTAGGGCCCCTGAACTGTATAAAATCGTTGTTCCGTATTCGTTCTTTTCCAAATTCGATGTACTCCAGATTTGTCGAAATCCAGATTCCTCTGAGGGCCCCCTGAGCTTGGGAACACTACCCCGTCTAGCCCTCCGGTACCTTCGCCACTGTAAGACAGTAAATAAAGCTAATAAATACATTATTGTCTAATAATATTACGAGGTCAAATAGTAAAGTTGTTGGATAGGATATCTCTTTCCGTAGTAGTTTCTCTGGCCAAGACTTAAGATCTAGTACCTCGGTGCCGTATTTTCTCGGCCTTTCTTATGGTCACAATGTGTAGATATAGCGCCAACGACACAGAGCAACTCTAAACATGATAACTAAGGTGTATTATTGTTTTCGTAACATCTAAATATGGACAGAAGCCCACTTTGTAACTAGCGTCATCTAGACTAGGGGTCACGGCTTGTAACTAGGAAAAATTTGTTCGAGAGTTCAATTGACCTCTAAATACGTAAGTTACAGTCATATTGAAAAGGATAAAATACTAGGTGAACCGTAAACATGAACGGTTGCAAAACGAGATGGAACGCATATCAGCCGCGTTGCCCGCGGTGGAGGCGGCGGCGGACCGGGCCAAGGACGCGCTCGAGCCTTCCCTACGCCGCAGTCCGCGACACTCGCTCGAACTGCAGGACTATGATCGACAGGTTGCTTTACTGTTTTTGTAATATATATAATGTATACAAAGTGGCAACCTTACCAGTGGTGGATTTATTACCAGGCTGAGATTTTATAGGCGACATATTTAAGTCCAATTACTTGTTGTAAGTCTTGTTGATTTAAAGAAAAAATACGATTTTCAAATGCCAAAGGCAAATGTGTAAATCCGCCACAGTACCTTACAATACATACGGCCACTCCACGTGGAATTCTGGAAATTTGCTCATCGTAGGTAATCATAAGTACACAAACTAAGCAGAGAAGTGCAATTTTACTGCCGTTTAAGGTCTAATATCAACTCCGGTCTGGTACGGTCAATTACGAACGAGACTTCTGATATACCCTAGTGTAGCCAACATCATTAATTGTCCATATAAAAATGTAAAGATATTACTTATTTGGTGATAGGTACGTACCAGAATTGCAGCAATTGCTGGTCTTACCGAAACGATTGACGTTTGGTCGAAAGTAGAAAGTATTAATAAAATTGTAGAGTATATATGCCCATTAAATATGATATAGACTCATAATATAGGTTGCTGACTACGCGCTGGAGACGGCCGGAGCCCGAGTGTTAGACACTGGAGATACCATAGAGCACGTGCTATACGAGTCGCCGGTGGGCTGGGCCCTGCACCTGCTCGCCACGTGGATGTGCCGCGAGTGCCACGGGGCGCGCGCCATCATCAGCCCCGGCACCTTGCCCGGCGAATGCTGGGCCTTCAAAGGCGATCGAGGCGAGGCCACGATCCGCCTACTCGGCACAGTGCGCGTCACGGGCGTCAGTCTCGAGCATATCTCCCCACAGATTTCACCCACCAGGTACAAACCTTGGCCACACAATTTTCACCCGAGATATATTTTATCGCCGGCCTATCGCCGTTTCTCAAGCATATACATAGACTATAGGTACATACATAGTCAATGAATTTCTCCTTAAACGTAGGTATGCAGGTTTCCTCTAGATGACTTCCTTCACCGTAAAGCTCGTGGTGTGACTACTTACTATAATCAGAAAAGTCATTGGTCCAGTTGAGATTCGAACTTGCCATCTCTAAGTTGCAAGTGACTACTCGAACCACTCGGCCACCACTGCTCTTTTTTTATTATGGCCATAATTGTAATGTCATATAAATAAATTTATAGACTGTTTCATTTATTTATAGAGAAATATCTTCAGCTCCGCGACATTTTCAAATGGAAGGTTTGGAGTTTCGAACAGACCCATATCCGCACGATTTTGGTACCTTTGAGTACAGTAAGGATGGGAAGCCTATCCAGTATTTCGAGGTGCTAGTTCCTTCAACAAAGGGCTACAATTTGGTGAGAGTTCGAGTGCTCTCCAACTGGGGGCATTCTGTCTATACGTGCATGTACCGACTGCGAGTGCACGGAGACCTGGTGACAGGTCCAGCGCACCGCAACTCACTCCCGGACGATGCTGACCTGAGAATTGAAAATGAGTAAAAGATGGCCAGTACCTGGATGTTTTCCCTGTTTCAAGGCAAGTAGGATTCTAATAACAAAATTAGAACTTACCTACATATTTACACTTCACTAAACTAATCTACCTACATGTTAACTTCTTATCTAAACTTGAAAACTAGCTAAATCTTTTGTGGTGCTAAATTAATATCTTGTGGATCAGAAACTTTCACATTTATAATATTGTTAGGAAAAAAATAACATTAACCAAGAAGGTCCTATCACATTATTTCCTTCTTTGACTGAAAAAAAAGGGAAAGATTACATTTTTATACATTTATTTAAGTACCTACATAACTTACTTCATAAGAATCCTGCGTACAATGTCTGATAGTTTTTTGTCCACATATCCATTATTTTGCATCCATTATAGAGCCAGGTGCTCGCTGCCCAGTTAGATTTCCTTTGTGCATTTGCACAAAACGAGAGAAAGCCAAAACCAAGGGTATAGATGTTAATCTGGCGATTCGGGTGTCCGGCAGCCGAATGCTATAAAATGCACCTATTGTTGCGCACAAAGCGACAAAGCACATAAATTAACATGAGCAAAGTGATCATGAGCCCCCGCCGCGCGCGCACTAATGGGTTGACCAGCCCTTTGTACCGACGCTAGCGTTGCACGGCCCACGGACATTATGAAACGACACTTTATATAATTTATTATCCAAGTTAACTGAAACTTTTATAGAAAAAGGTTCGTGGCAATACAATATGACAGCCTAAGTCTTCTATGTAAATAAAGTCGAGCAAAGACTTTGCATCTAGACGACTTTGGACACAGTTCATAATTACTTTTCAACTCATTAAATTTCATTCGGTAAATATTTTCCAGTCTCCTAGACATTATGCCTATATAATATATATATTATATTATTATTTAATTATAATTATGACAGATACGAAGGCAGTCGTAGAGTCATAATTGGAAGCTAAAGCAATATGTCAAGCCACCTTAGCCGGCTTTATCCAGACTCACCCTGTGGAATTCCAATATTTGGTAATAAATCTTATAATTCCGAATGGAAAAATAATAAGGGCCTGGAGTAGTCGATACTACACGTACGTACGTATGTAGGTACCTACGTAGTTATTTGTACCTGGTGATTTTTTTTAACATATCTCAATATATAAAAGTAGATTACTTTTATTGCCTTTTATTAATTATACCAACGTTAATAAATAACAATGTGGTAAAACTGTTGTCGTATCTCAAAAATAATTACAACATTTATTATTTACACGTCACAAGGCCTCTAACCACGTGGACTCAATATAAATTAGTAGTCTTTGCGTGGACTGACAGAGGGTTATCGCTTTCTTTCAACAACGATTGGCAGCTACTATGAGTTTATTTTCAGACTTATGCTAACCAGCATACCTTACGATACCTATAACGATATAACGATATAATTTATAAAAATAAAAAACTTTTTACATTTTAAATCGATAAAGTTCGTGGTATCAATACTGATTATTTTTATACCGCTTACCATCGGTTACCACCGGGACGCTTGCAATACTAGGAGTATCGCTCGCGCGTTACTTACAGTACCTACAATATTTTTTTAAATTGGGATGTGGTGGCCTTGTGTATCGAGCAGTCGCCTGCAACACAAATTACCAATGAGTTTGTCAAAACTTAAGTACAGTAATTAGTTACACAAGGAGGAAACCTGCATAAGTTTTAGAAGAAAGTCAAAGACGTATGTAAATTAATACCTAAAATATATCTCTGGCGGAAAGTGGGTATAAAACTCATTTCATTTCATTTTCAAATTCAGTGTTGACTATAAGGTGATTTAAATCACTCGGACACCAAGTATCTTAGAAACATAAATCACAGCAGTTTTCTTCGGTTGGTCTTATTATAGCTTCTCAGTTATTGTTACATTAATTGAGACGAAACATGGTTCCATAATGCTGATTGTCTTGTAGCGAGCGCAATCGAAGACAGGCGTAAAATCGATATCATTAGTCCGTTAATGGGTACCTTATCGACTCGAGCAGACAATTATTTAGGCGTCCTTTCTTTCGCAAGTTCAATACGTGTCCTTTATGTGACAAATGGACAAGACTCGTAAAGGGTGAAAGCAGTTCTCCATGAAATGTATCCTTTCCGACCGGCACCGCCTACATGTACTCAATATTAATGATGTGATCTTAGTTCGACCGTCTTACGCACTCCCACTTGACATGTATTAATGAACACCATTCTATGGCCAGATTCGTTTGTCCACTCACCTACTTAGGTGAGCTCCGGCGGCCGATATTTCTTTTCAAGTTTAAAGGATTTCGCACGCCGATTATGTTTCCAATTCATGGAATAGTTTGGTAGAGATTATTTATTCGTTTTAAATACATAGTAAATACATTGTTTTTTTTTTGTTAAATACCAAAATTAAGCCCCAGATTAGATATAAGAGATTTTTACTACTGTTGCAACATACATAAAATTTATTTCGGTATATATTTTAATATCGAAAGATAATTATTTTAAGCTATAGGTAATAATGTATTTTGGTCAGTAGGTCGGTTGTATGTATGTATAGCGTGATATTGTGTTATTGGCTCTGGCTGTACTAATTTATTTAAATAAATTGAAAATAAATAAACGGTGGTGAGCTGCTCTTCAATATAAAGCGTTGTTTCATTGTCTATAAGCAACTGCAAAGCCGTATTGATTGGTTACGGTTACAATCAATGTGTGACTACGGCACGCAAATTTAAGAACGCTGTTTTTATAATATAAAATGTTCCCCATTTCGGGAAATAGTCTTAATAAAAAATGGACTCAACTTATTATATGTTACACGTAGGTACAATTAGTATTATAGTCCACGCGGATCTAATTGGCCGCGCCTTTAGGTTTGTGAGCGGTGAGACGGTACAGACGCACATGAGATATTAGATATATTCTATAGCAAGATAAGTCCGCCGCTAAATAGACAAGTGAAGAATGTAATATTCAAAGTGCGTGTATTCCAAAACGGATCAATGTTGATAGTTTGGAATATAAAACTTACTTATATAAGAAACTCCAGGGTCAAGTGATTTAGAGGGTATTAAAGAATAATTTCATTTTGTTTTGGTTTATTTGAAGTTATATATATATATCCTCACGCCTTCCCCTTGTGGGAAGGCGTGAGGATATATATGTATATAGTTATTACATAATTATAATAAAAACTTGTTCAAGTGTTCAACTATTATTTAATTATTCAATTCAGTTCTATTGTTCATTTACTAGGCATGATATATCTATTTAAAAATGTATTAAGTGTGATACCTCGAGATAAATCATCATGTGTATAATCTCATGTGCGTTTCATGATAACCTACATGATCACAACCCAAGGAGCGGTCAATCTGTTCGGCGCGGGCTAAAGCAGATACTTTTACATGACTCTACTGAAAAGCATAGCTCAAGCTAAGTTTAATCACCAGTATATACCTTCTCCTAAATATGTCTTGACTATGTGTTTAAGTCGGTGTTTTAAATACTACCTAGTCTTAGAGGGGCAGGTATGTGTGTATTGGTACCTACTACGACATTATTAATTAAATTGATAGATTGATTTGATTGAGTGATGCATACTCGTAAGGGATAGTAATAAATTTAAACATTTTACTTAATACATATACCTACATAACATAAAATTTTTTCATCATTTCATATCGTCTCTATAATTGGTGATAGTTACATAAAGGGAACAATGGATCTGCCGCCAAAATATTTGACAATATTACATATTTCTGGTCTGACGCTCGTGAAAGGCTAGGATAGTAAAGGATTGGCGACATTGTTGGAACTACTCCTTGAAGCGTAGTGCGAGCTTCCGCTTTTGGTGGCCCAAGTGAAGAGCGATTTATGAAAACACTTATAATTTTATGCTGTTGTCTTATATCACATAGTTTGGACAAATAGAAAGGATTTGTGAAGAAACATCGAAACATCTATACTAATAATAATATTATAAAGAGGAGAGAAGATTTGTATGTAAGTATGTTTGTAAGGAATTGGCTTAACAAGAACTGGACCGATTTTAAAAATTCTTTCACCTTTTCAATGCTACATTATCACTGATTAATATAGCATATTTTAATAGCATGAAAAAAATTTATGTCAAAATGTTTAAAATAAAATCCGTCCAAAAAAAAGAAGTCCACCCGTGCGAAGCCGGGATGGGCCGCTAGTTATAACATAAAATGGGATAGAGTTTGAAAGAAGAGTAGAAGACAGACAGAAAGACCTCGTCCCAACTACAATCCAGGATGGAAACGCCAAGAGTGCTCAAAACCGGCGAGCACATACGAGTATGAAGAGACCGATGAATGCGAATGAAGCGAGATGTCTAGAGAGGACTGATGCCCTACTCTATTTTTTTTTGGAAGGAAAATCTGCGTATGTCGAAATATCAAAGCTGTAGCCTTGTCATCTGTCACGGGGAAATGCCAAATAAAAGTTATTTATTTTGACAGCTTGTGAGCGAGCATAGTGTGTTTTACATTCTTATATTGCAGTTAAATCGACAGAGAAGACAGATGGCGAGTCCATCGCCGTTACTCAAGCACAACTATACATACGCCTTTGAATTTCTTCTCAGACGTATGCAGGTTTCCTCTCGATATTTTCCTTCACCGTAAAGCTCGTGGTGTGACTAATCACTGTACTTAAGTTTAGAAAAACTCATTGGTACAGTCGGGATTCGAACTTGCGACCTTTGCGTCGCAGGCAACTGCTCGAACCACTCGGCCACCACGGCTCTAGTAGTTTGTAAATTGGGCCATACAAAAGTACGCCAGTGTGTGCGTAGGTGTCGTCGAGGGATTCGTTTTAAATAGTCTTGGGGGTATTGTTTGGGAGACAGGCTTTGTCCCGGCACATCACGAATACTCTCGTGTGCGCTCCACTGGCTATGGTAAATGTCGCCTTCAGGAAATGCGATTTTAACAGCGAAAACATCAGAATTACAAGTCATCACGACACACTCCATTGCCTCCGGGAAAAAAGGGTTTGTTGTCGGTCCTAACCGTCTCATCTCAGTCTGTTTTATACAAACAACTAAACATTAAACCCAGTTCTTTAGAATTTTCTTTGTTATCTACTCACTGTTTGAAAAACTGATACCTATTATAGTTTTTATAGTATTTAATTCGTTGTTAAGTTGCCTGCATTCGATAGAGTTTACTACCCTTTCAATAATACCATAGATAAAGAGTTACTATTTTGTTGTATAGATTTGCGAATATAGAGTATACATAACAATTCATAAAAAAATATGTTGGTGTATGTATTAGTCTCCCCAATTGCTTAGCAAATAGTATCTAAGTATATAAATAAACTCTGCAAATTAAATCAATCGAAAATTTAACTCATTATAGGTATGAGTGGGTAAGGGTTCGCAGGTAGGTCCGTATGGCGTGCGATCAGCCCTTCAAAATTCACAAAAAGAGCCATTTATTAAACTAGAGCCCTTAG
Source organism: Drepana arcuata (assembly GCA_016069955.1). NCBI lineage: Eukaryota > Metazoa > Arthropoda > Insecta > Lepidoptera > Drepanidae > Drepana > Drepana arcuata. Next base: position 46,616 of record JACCPG010002468.1, on the reverse strand, counting down.
TAATTATTATTGGGACTCCATTCGGCATATTCGCTATCGCTACCTGCCAGCAATTTGCCATTCGGCCCTTTGTCTGTCGGTGTGGCGCCCTAAAGGGTTCTAATTTTAAATGCAGCGTGTAACAATTTGGCCCTTTATTTGGAAATTTCTCTTTCGCGGTGGTTAGTCCGCTGGACGCAATATGGCGTATTTTTTGTCGCGGGCAAGGGTGAGCAATTAAGTGGCTACAACATACGCTTTGTTAAGGCTTTGCGGTTGATCGACAATAATTACATTTACACGCATTGAGACACCGACGAAATGATTACGTGTCGGTGCGTATTTGTGTAGGTACATTTAGACGAGGCACGGTTTATTGTTGCCTTTTACGAGGCTCTGTTTTGATATGCCGTTAAATATAAATTAAATGCGACGGCAATAAAACGACATCGGATTTTCATGCTTATCATTCTCATGAAATGTTTCCACACTGCGTTACCAAGCGCGGTCATTATTGTTCCTATTTCGATTTGTGTTCAATAGAATTCTTGAAATACTAAGTCTTCGCTTTAGCTTTATTTAGCAATTGGTGCCATTATCCATCATATTCAATATCACGGTTGAGTCCAGTCCAGCTAGTGTGTGTAAACAGCGGCGCGGCGTCCATCTCGCCAGTTTGTCAGTAAACATGGATCGAATGAATATAGACAACCGTGTTTGCGATCAAGGATCGCGTTACAATAACAAATAACGTTACTAGTTTATTTGTAACTCCAAATCGATGGTCAGGGATCGGTCGCCCCCGGCCTCCTAATGCGATGCAGTTGCTATGACTACTGCACTCACCCTACACATGGAACACACGAGATACTATAAAAAACGGGAAAACGGAGACCAGAAACTTGCTCGAGTTCACCCCGGTTCCTGTTGACGCGAGCGTCCGAGAGTTCCCTTCTTTCAAACATAATTTATGGTTTCGGGGAAATAAACATAAAAAATAGAAAAGGAAAAACGACAGCACGCACGATAAAAAAGCTCGTCGTAAAAGTGCGAGTGCGGGGGCTCCGCGCCGCCCAGTCGGGAGCGACGCGGGCGGCAACCCTTCCGCTGCCCGCCCTACGCCCCGCCACCCGCACGCCGCACACTAAAGGGTTAGGGCGACTAACCCTCGTCACACACACGCACTATGATACCACCTACTTATCCATATACTACTCGACTATCTAGTACACTACGTATGAGCTAATATAATAAGTGTTTTTTTTACCTTAATTTTAAGACAAGCAACATGTGGCCAGTAATATATTTGAAACATAGATTCAATATTTCATAATATTTAAATACACATTCTCGTGAGGCAGTTATAAGGTGACTAAAATGGTATAGTATTTTAGTGCTATTTTCGGTAGTGTGCAGTCAGTACATAAAACCAATAGGAGTAAAAAGCTGATGGTCCCTGGAGAGACATTTCCTCGGAGCAGTTTCGGGTGATCGGGTGTGTATCGTGATACCGACGCGTCTGTAACGAGAGTTTGATGTAAATGTGCGGATCGCGGATCGTGCAACTCACGCACCCTCTGTATGAGGCGGCCGGCGACCGTCCGTCTCGCCGGCCACCCTCACAGCCCTCCACGCACTAAACAACCACACAAATACCTAGTTTGGACTTCTGATAGGGATTAGCCTACATCGATATCTTAGCATTTAAAACAAATGCAATTTAATTTTTAATGGATTTTAGTCGACAAAGACGCTGTAGCTTAATATAGTACAATATTTTTTTGACGAGAAATATGTATATAATTATATTATATTATTCGTAGCCAATAGAGCCACGGCTTATTTTATTAATTACTGTAAAATAATCCACTCCTTTACCTCAAAAATCTTAAAAAAGAGTATTAAGCAAAACATACATAGTTTGTCTCTATTGTTTGTTTAAGATATCCTGATTCATATGTTATTATGTACTGTACTTAAAACTAAGTATTTCTCTTTTTTCAGTGCGTTTTACAGTGTCTAAATAGATACGATGTCTCATAAATAATATTTCCTTTGATAAAACCTCAACCCGCCTTTATAGCTAGCCAAACAGTCCCGTACCGATGATGAATTATCCTGTTAAACAATCGCAAATCCTGAAGATCTTGATCAAGATAATGAGACAAACTTATTAGATTAACTTAGTAGAGTTTCAATTAAATCCGACTTTTTGGAGGAACTGAAAATCGCTCTTAAAGATACCGTTACCTAAATATAATGTCAGAAACAGGTGAAACTCATTAGATCTAGCTTATATACTTGGTTGTTTGGATGACCAGACTAGTCCAGGAACGGACATTAATAATATGTTCAAGATACATTCCTCTCAGTTTATTACTTCCATAATTGGTAAGATTTTTAGTCATATCGATATCGATACAATCCTTTTACATTGTCCGAACGCCATTTCTAAGATGATTTTTTACTTTGTTTCCGCCCAGAGCGGCCACGCTCTGCTTTTTGGCAATCTTATTTATTGGCTTTCTATAGATATCTCCGAGCCGCCGCCGGAGGAAAACTCGCATCATGTTAATTTCCTGTGTGAGCTCGGTCACTCGATGTTTTTTTAGGTAACATCGAGACGTATTTGGTTCAATATATACGCACAGGGTTAACATATAAGTCAGCAATTTCACTACATCTTGTCTACTGATATCCTTGACACTTTCTCACAGGGCTGCCTGAAGGGATGTTGTAATGACACGCAACTTTCAGATATGGATTTGGATGCTAACTAACTCGCAGTCTAACATGTACTAGGACTATCTCCTCCTCATTTGCACGTTAACGTGTCTTAACTGTAATGTTTTACTGTCAATTGCTTATCAAACCACACGATTAGTATTTCACATTATTCTTACTTACTCACTCCCACTTATTCTTTCTTGATAAATAAACGAATTTACTTTCTATTTAGGAAGGAGCGATAATATCAATGAAGCTAGTATATATTAGGGTAAGAAAACGATCGTTTGTTACCTACAAATATTAAATTATATACGACAGAAAAGAGGCAGGGATGGTGTCGTGCCAGTGTCATTCCATGTATGTGTTTGTCTTTAGGGGGCCGATGTTAATAATGACCACGTTTATGCTAAGGGTTCCCGAACAGTTCCTTCCCTAGCCACTCCACTTATTTAAATTCCCTTTTTTGTATCAAATTTACATTAAATTCCGTATAAGCCGAGATGTCAAGGTACAATAGTGAGACGCCGACGTCAGGTCCCTTCTTGTTGTAAATTGGGGGTCATACAAAAACCGTTGGACCCTTACCGGACCCATAACGTCCAGCCGCTCGACCATGATGACGGTGAAAAAGTACGGTTCTGATTTTTTGCTATTCTTTTGACGACCGCTCGATGCGATTAACAATTCGCGATGTATTTTTTTTTCTAAAATAGTGTACGTCAGTAGGTACCGGTGCAATGGATGGTTTAAATTTTGTAAAAAAATGTAAAATTACGAGGGGACGATTATAAACACATGCGCGAGCGCGTCAAATCTTCAGCCGGCGCGCGCTGCTCGTTCGGGGACATTATGGCTTTTTTAAATCTACAGTAGTGCAGGGGAAGAGTTTTTTAAAAATAAATTTCACTTTTTTAGTAAAAATCGTGTCCCCGTGTCGAGTCCAATTGTTGCGTGTCGGATGAGCACGAGTTCGATTTTATGTCTTGAAGGGATTTTTTATTGCGTGGTGTGTGCCACGCGGTGTGGCGGAGTTGGGTGGGGCTTTCATAGATACACATCTTGACGCTCGACACGCGTCTTCACGTACAAACCCTTTGGCCACAGCACGACACAGCTCTTTGTCATAAGAACATTGCGCCGCGGGCGTGATTACCCTTCTGCTGCACGTAGGTATAGACGTCACAGTTATCTATTGTCATGGGCCGTTTGCTTAGTAGATAAGTGTCATTCGAATTGTGACAGTTGCTAAATAGCTAGATCAAGCTCGTCGTCATTGACTCAGCATTGAATTGAAGCAAGAATAATACACCGTCAAATCTTACTAATATGTATTATTATTGCGAAATTTTGTAAGGATGTAGGGATGTTTGTTACTCAATCGCGTCACGGTTGAACGGATTGGTTGAAGTTTGGCACTGACATAGATTATTAGCTAGAACAACATAAGATGTGTGTTATTCCATAACAATGCACGAATATTAAGGATCGAGCAGAATTCCCTTCCTATATATTCATTCAGCAACAAGCAATTTATTCAGCTGAACTGCAATAAAAAATTCTATTTATTAATTGCTTTCCGAGTATATTCCGCTGAGAGAAGTATCGGGCTTAGCATCTATGAATGTATGTATATAATAGAACACAATAAAAAGTACGGGAGTAAATCGAGCCTCGGAGGGCGACACCGAAAGAGGTGAACAAGTCACAACTACTTTTTACTCCCTTCGTGGGGAGGGTCGGCCCTCCCTCGCACACACTCGCGCCGAGGGTCTCTGGAGATGAAAGTTGTGTGGGGTTAACGGAGCCAACACACACGCACGCGTGAGACAACAAACGGCGTAGTTGCCTAACTCTAACTTTAATTGTGTCTTTTCAATCGATAGTTGTTGGGAACCGAACACATCTTTCATTTAACGTCTCCCACCTATTTGTTGAGGGTCCATTGTCTTTTGTCCAACATATTTCATTCCTTAGACGGGGAATGCGGAATCTAATGCCGAATTCTTTTATTATTGCGTAATATACCTATATTATATAGATACTAAGCTGTGGCGGCCGCGTGGTTCGAGCAGTCGTCTGCTAACACTAAGATTGCAAGCTCGAATCCCGACTGTACTAATGAACTATTCTTATCTTAGGTACAGTGATTAGTCACACCACGAGCTTTACGGCGACGGAAAACATCGAGAAGAAATCTGCATACGTTTGAGAAGGAATATGGAGAAGTATTTATGGTCGTGCTGGAGTGCTGTCACGTTGATTTTATACGTCCCGTGTTACAGGCCTTAGTTATGTAAGGCCTGTAACACGGGATTAACATTAATAATACTGGGTGGGTTCATTAAATATGAGTAATTGCATTCAAACTTGAATGCTTAAAAAAAATTAAGATACAGATGAACGTCGGCGAAATCCTTAATTTATGAAGTGCACACGTGAAATTTAAGAATGTTGCCAATTACGAATAGCACAGTCCATTGAAAACAACTCATTATTATTACTGCCTTTTCTAGGGTATTAGAAGCTTTGAATACCTTGGAACATAATACCAATGCCTATTGAATTGGTGAGTTTTATGACAATTAGGTATTCGTTTTCCTTATATCTAATTCCCAAATACACGAGATAGTGTGCATGATGGGACTGCATGTACGAGTTTATATAAGACATATGGGTGCAGGAGTCGACCCCTGCGTCCGGCGGGCGCCCTCCGTGTCCCCGCAAAAAGCGGACAATTGCACCCATGGCCGTAGCTTTGCATAATCAATAGCAACATCAGCTATTGTAAGACGGCCTTAGTTGGGGTGAGGTAAATACAAAAAGTCGTTTCTTATTAGCATCACATGTATGTATTTATATAGGTACTACTTGAATAAAGTTCGGATGCATGTTTGTCAGCTAGTCATAATAATAGAATAAAAACAGAGGTTTTTCTGTGTTGTTATGAAATGATGTAATGGCAAAGTCAAGAGTCGTCAAAACTGGTGAACATTTATAAAGAGACTGATGAATGTGGATCGAAATAGGGTTCTTAGTCTAGAGAGTACTGGCGCTCTACTCTGTCCATCCCACGAGGGACTTGATATTACGTTAAAAGTTTATGACGATTTTCAATGTCTAATGTAAAGTGTTTTTAAGCTATATTGCATAGATAATAATGGAGTCTAGTTCGTCAGATGCAATCAGTATTTGTTTACCACTGACACATCAGGGACTTAGCCATGGTGAGCTAATGTCATCCTTATTCAAGAGTGGATACAATTATGCGAAATGGATACAATTATCGCTACATAGTACATAGTATAAAACAAAGTAGCTTGCCTGTCTGTCTCTATGTATGCTTCATTCTTTAAAACTACGCAACGGATTTTGATGCGGTTATATGTATAAAACATGCATAATATAGTTGAGAAACACTGATAGTTTAAGAGGTTTCTAAGGTGATGTCGTAACATTGTTCTTTGCCACGGTTTTTTGCGCTTACGTTGCAAACGCTGGCTGAACCCTATGTACGAGATATATCAAATTAATGTACTACAGAATAATGAATAAAGATTATTAGAAAGAATATTACAAATAAATTAGTAATTTAAATTTAAATTAGTAACTTAAATAGGTCTACAAAAATCCGCCATGGTACATATTTATATCTCTAAAGGTTAACCCACAGTAACCATTTTTATCTTTTACGTAGTACTAGTACCTAGGTATCTACATTGCAACCGTGCGAAGCCGGGACGGATATGTATGTATATACAGCAAATATAGAACTACAAACAAACATATCTGAAAATAAATAGCTGAGTGGTATGTTGAACATAAATATTGCAAGCTCGAACCCCGACTTTCTGAACTCAAGTGAAATCTACAGTGATCACACCTCGTGCATTCTATATATGAGAAGAAATACAACGACCTATGCTTGAGAAATGGCGATGGACTTTCGATTTGTCACGTGAGCACCTAAATATATATGCTGTTGTGTTACGCCGAAGGGACTAACTACTCCTTTGGGAAGGCGTTAGACGAAAAAAATACGCGGAATAATTTACTATTAGTGTCTAGTCTAATTTACTATCTACATCGTAGTTAAATATAGAAAAACTGATCGTTACAGACAGCCCGGGTTCGATCGAACTTATTACAATTTTGACTTTGCAGGTACCTGAACCACTCGGCCTCAATGACCACGTAGAGATGGCACACACAAAATCGTTTCTGAGAACGTTCTTCGGGTCGCGATATATGTTAATTTTTACATGTTTACACGTTTGCATTGGGTTGATTTATAATGTTGACGAGTTGGTTTTTTCCCCAAGTGTTCAGTAAGATCAACGATACCCCGTATATGTATCTAGTTTGCACACAATAGGAGCTTCAAATGCGATGACATGTATAAGTTATTTATCTTAGTCTCCTGACAAATTTCCTTTTAAAATAAATCGCTTTCCATGCAAAAACACCTTTATGCAAATGTCATCAACATGATAAAAATCTATTGTCTTTTGAAACTTAGTTTGAATGCTCTCAAGCGTCCACAGATCCAAGCATATTATTTTTATCTTTTGCATCAACCCGTCAGACGCGCAGTTCTCCAAAAATGCGGAAATCATCGGGCGGAATATTTAGTTTTGTCATCGATTACGCAAACTGTTTCAAGGGTGCGTTGCGCTTGGCCATTGTGAAAAAATATGAGAGCGTATATAAAAACTGATGCAGCTGTCGGGTGGCACACATGCGAATTGTAGCGAGCCGGCCTCGGAGCGAAAGGGCGCAAGCGGGGCGAGGAGTGGAGCCGTTGTGGCGTTGTGGAGCGGCGCGGTGGCGGGCACATAGGGGACTCGCACATAGCCTCGGGAAGGGTTCCGCAGCAATCCGCGCCCTGGGAAGGGTTCGCACGGCCGCGCCGCCGACGCGCAAGCGCACGCGAACTCGCAAAAAAACAGCACAATGCACACAGCATCGCTGTTTTTGTTGTTAATACACCAGATTGTTCGTAAATTTCCTTTTTTCGCAAAAAATGTAATATCATCAACTCGTTCACGCCCGGCCTTTCAAAGGGAGCTTTTTGAAGAGGGAACGTAAAATTGTTAAAATCTGGTAAAAAGTGGGTCAGAAAGGGGTGCTTTTGAAACTAGTAATCACTACCTCGCGCCGATCGATTGCCGTTATTACAGAAAAAAATCCTTTTTTGAGAATCGACAGTTGTGAATTAGGATCTTTTATTATTACGGATAAAATAGTAAGCAAACGATTTTGTTCACTCACTAGGTAATAATGAAGGGTTCTAATTGCACACACTTAATTACTATAGCGGCATTATTGCGACACAAGTATGATATATAATATTGTGCAATTGGAAGGTACGTTAGAGGGGATGAAGTGAAACGGAGTAGCGCTTGTCTTTTCACTCAAATGTGGATTCCTAATCCTTTGTATTATATAATTATCTAGGAAATAGTTAGTTAAGGCATTTGAATACGCATATATATGTACTACTAGATATATATTAGACTAGGCAAACTCCCTGCAGTTCAAACGTAATATATAGGTAGGGATATACACTTTACTATATATACGTCGTATTATATAAATAACTTATTTGATCATCTCATCAACAAAGCGATAACCAAACATATTTGTGATTGGGTATCCAGACTTTCACACGAGGCGACTGCGTCCGACCTTCGCAACTATTATCTATATATGGGATGATTAGTTAAACCATTTTAACCAGACCAGGAGGTTTGAACCAGTTATACCATTGAAGGCTCTAAACCACGTCAAAAAACATGTTCAATCAAAATCAACATCCAAATATTTTATTTCACATAGGCCTAGATGGCCACTTATAAAGCGTCGAAAGAGGTGCACGGTTCGGGTTGGTCGTTTCCACAGAGAATAACCGGCATGAAACTCCATGGTTACTCTTTTCAAATCATTTGGTATACAATAACAGTAATACACTTAGAACGGTATCCCATCTAATTATTGTCATAGTCTAAGCTAGCTTAACTTCACAGAACGTTCGTAATGCACAGTAGCAGCAGTACCCTTTTATTACTCGACCGATGTGAGATCAGTGTCTATGGTGATATAACCCTGTTTGTATAACCACAATGGCAATAACTCAACCATATAACAACGATTTCGTTATCGCCTTTTTCATCAATACTGTGCGAAAGAATGAAGTCTCAATCATTTATAAATTATGTCCGCGGACAGATACGCCGTTCTTCCTTTTATCAGTTTACAATCGACCACAATAAAAGGGTACAGATTGAATGTTACTGCACACCTTTTTATACTTTTTTATTTATTGTCACTGCAATTTATGGTGTATTTTTGTGAAAGCAACTATACATTATACAATATTAGGATAATGGTCCTTGAAACCACTATAAAATGGGAATATTCGGTATACTAACTTATTTATAACATTTTCCGATCAGATCATAATCCTGAGAAGCATGTGTATTCTTTGTAAAGTCCTATATATATGAAACAGGTGTAATGGTATAATTTATTCAATGCCTCTTAAATTAATTTACGTAAAATCAATTATCCATCTGCGTGGGTAGATGGGCGCGTAATGGTGTATTGTTAAAGTGAACCCTTTTACCTGTGTGCAATTACACGATGTTTACACGGATGTTATGCCTTCCCAATTGTTCCCCAACCCTTCCATTGTGGGTTTTTTGTGCACTTGTGCGCCGGCGCAGCCGCGTAATCGAGACCTGAGTGTCGCGTACTGTGCACCGCAGACCGTAACCATCCCGCGAGACCACAGGTAAGTAAGGGTTAAGTTTCACTTTTTACCTAACTATTTCTTTATCAAAACCCCTTTTTATACCGACACGCGCGAGCGGTTACAAGAATAGAAATTAATTTTATTATGAATATAGCATTAGTTTTTGTAGGCCGGAAAAAATATCAGATATCTGTGACAGTTGAGGCACCTAAACAACTCTCTGCGGTCACGGTATGTTTTTTAGGTGCGACACCTGTTGAACTGAGGGATTATTGAATTTGATAAAACAACATGTTGCGTTAATGGATCTTGACAAAAAACATTTTTTTTTCTATTTTGTTCCGTAACGAAGTTTTTTTACTCTTATTAAATTATATATAAGTATTACAAAGTACAAGGTATGTTTTAAAGATATTTGCGGTGAGACTGATGCTATTGCTTACCATTACACAACGACATATTGAAATATTTATGATACTCTCGCCATGGTTATTAGGTCATTGGCCAGGAAGAAATGGTATTCTACTTATCGGTTAGAAAAAAGCCCTGTTGGCCGAACTGTTAAAGTATCTGCAAAGTAATTTTTTTTTGTTCAAACTGGTAGTCTGTATCAACGAGTTATTCTGAACGATTAGGTACAATTCAGCACTCCACCAATTAGACGGAAAAAGAATGTATATAGTCTTACGGCTGAATAAAATAATATTTCGAAGGACCTAAATATATCTCCGGCGAAAGGCCAAGAAGGTTGTCACGTATCTACCTATTTGCTTATCATTATTTTTATTTACACCATTTGTCATAAGGAGATAAGAGTACCTCATTTTACGGTCACGAATTAACATATTTTCGAGCGGCAGATGTGAAACGCACATTTTTGTGAAAAGGTTATCGATTATTGTATGATCCAATTAATTGATATCGAAACAATCGCTCGTTTTGAGCCTTAACTGTGCCCAAATAGCTCTATCAGTATCCCGTCGAATTAGGGTTATTCGATATCCAAAGCTTTTTTTTCTGAAAGCTCCATCTACCCCTTTTTTAATCGGATTTCGAAGGCGCGTGTGCCACGGTGTTTTTGTGTATCTCAATCTCAATAAAAAGTTAAATCCACCTTATTGCAGCCGTTAGGGGTCAGCTTTTTATAAGTTTCCGCCGAGGCGCGGTAGGTGAATGTTTTAATTAGCTCCTAGCTATGCCTCTGAGGCGCAATAATTGTGAATGCTCATTTATTACTTCGTTAGAATAATTTAACAGACCGGTGCGTCGTCGGTGTTCGGGCAGATAATATCAGCTGACTTGGCTTGAAAACAATTCATCTTAAGGAACCTCTCTTCGGACTTCAACTGCTTGCAGATTATACTTAGTAAGTAATAAAGTATGTGAAAAGTTTTATTTGCTTCCTAACCTGATTCGGGCCTGTAGAGCCTGTTGATCCTTGTAACTATCAGAACTGATTGTGCAATCATAAAAACTATCCGTGAGACGTGCCAAATTTCTTGTTGACTGTGCTTTTACCAAAATCTGTGAAAGCAGATAAAATCTAACCGTTGGACTGATTCGTATGAAAATTGCTACAATTAGTAAGATGTCCTCATACTGCCTCGTCGTCTGCCATAAAACCTCAAGATACGGACTACTGTATAATGTACATTTGTTTTTATAAAATGAAGGCAAACAAGCAACTAGCCTGCTTGATTGTAGCCGTTTGACACCGAGGCGTCAGTACCTCATGTATCGGCGATAGTACCGCAATTGTATAGCTTACATTATATGTATTTTTAGTTGGCTACTATACGCGTCGGAACTATGTGTCAGTGGCGGGACCTTGCCTTATGAAATGGATTGTATGGACGAAAAAGCTTTGGAATGTCATTAATGTTCGAAACATAACGGGGAGGGATTATAAAATAATAGCAGTAATTTAGGACGGCACGCGTCCGCCCGCCCGCGCTCTTGCTGGAATTTCTTGATAAGATATGCATGGAAATATGTACGCTTTATTACATTTTTCTATTGATTCTGACTCAAACGACCCATATTTGACCCCTATCTGTAGTAATGTATATATATTTAATGGAAAAACATTTAATTGTTCATTTAAACTTATTATTAATTTGAACTAATATATTACAAAGTGACGAGTAAAAGGAAAACATATTAGGATGCCTGTATTCGTTGGATACGAATTTCAAAGACGCTTGAAAAGTCCTGTTGAAACAACTAGGTAAATGTATATCTTAACCCGTACTTCGTTAGTAACGTGTGAAGGTATAATGCTTGTTTTCCTAAGGTTTAAGAAAATAGGAATATCTCGTTTGCTTAATGAGACGTACATACGATCCTCCTCCAGTATGTAATTAACTACAAAGGTATGAATTATATACCTACTAATGTAATTAAAAATATATCTTTGTTAAACATTCGATTTTTAAACAACCCTATGATTAAGTTCGATTCAAAAGTCGTTTTTTCGTAGTTGTCAACTGCCCCAATTAGGCAGGCTGTAATTATAGCTTGTTAGATTTCCCTTCTGTTTCAAGCCATTACTACGGCGACGGCCCAACGAGTAATGTAAATTAATTTCCAGTCCTTTCTAATTTGGCTTTTTAACGTTAATTATAGGTGTGTTTTATTCTGTAATTTTGTTTCAAGTATGAATTTTAAAATTTAAGAATACACAACGTAGAAAAACTTGAGCGTAGCAAAACGGTTATGCAAAAGAGACGCTGGGTTTCTGTGAATTGGAATATTGACGTGAACTCTTTTGTGGAAGCAGTAAAAATATGAAATATAAAGGACAATGAGAACAAAGCACGGACATTGCAAAAAGGAGCAACGAGTTTTACATTTTATTGCTCATTGCTACACTTCTTCAAAATGACACGCTTTTGCACAAAGATGCAAAAAAAATTTCGCATAAAATGTGACGTTTTTTAAACGAGTTTTCGAACAATTATTATGGTAATTTGAAAGGGAACTTTTGTATAAAGATCTATGACTAGAGATGGTAGATGGAAAAATGGAAAAAAGGGGTACTTTCCGATATTAAGCTAAAGTCAAGCTTCTCTTCTTTTTCCTCTTAAAAGCCGATCTTAGTGAGATCTTAAACGCCAATATCATTAATTTATTTGAAGTCAAGTTACAAGTTCCCATTCTCTGCAACATTTTTTAACAAAACCTTTTTGGTAAAAAAATTGGAGCACATTCAGAATAATACAACGGTCGTTTTGTAGAAACAATTTGTTATGCGGTTGACAATATGAATAATTTTGCAAAAACGTATATACTCTGGTATTAGTCAATACATAATACATTTCTAGGTAAAAGGTACAATTAAGACAATGTATATTTTGCTATTGTTAATGTTAAATTATGAGTCCCGTTCTTTCCTTACCCTAGTAAATTTAAAAGTTGCAGTCATGAAGCTACTGCAACTTTTAAATTTACTAGGGTAAGGAAAGAACGGGACTCATAATTTAACATATATATGTATATATATATATATATATATCATAATGAGTATATGTATACATATATAATTAGATTTTTTTCTCAATTTAACAGCAACGCTTTATCAGACCATCATAAGAGGTAGAACAATAGCATGAGGAAACCTGTAAATTGCTCGTGCTTACAAGTTAGCACCTAAAGATATCGCCGGTGAAAACAGGGTGTTACCTAGAACTTGAGCCGTGGTGGCCGAGTGGTTCGAGTATTTGCCTGCAACACAAAGATTACAAGTTCGAATCCCGACTGTACCATTGAATTTCTCTGAACAGTAGTGATTAATCACACCACGAGCTTTACCACTTGACGGAAAACATCGATAGGTAATCTTATGCAGGATTCCGAGAAAGGCGGAGGATATATAATATCACGCCTTCCCAACAAGGGTCTGTACTTAAGTTCAGAAAAGCTCATTGGTACAAACGGGATTCAAACTAGCGATCATTGTGTGGCAGGCAACTACTCGAACTACTCGGCCACCACAGCTTCTTAATAGATAATTATATTATTATTACTTATAACTCTTACTTATGTATTAACAAAAACACAATTTATAGTATTATTCTGGAAGATACATGAAAGAACTGGCGGTGTTATTTTAGTAATTAAGATATTAGCCGAGCATGTAACCTGCACGGGAATAATATGTGAATAGAAGCGTTCGGTAGGCTGATCAATCATGGGGCCTACCCCTTCTATCCCGCCCCGGTGAAAACAAGCGGTTGCTAGGCAACGCGGGCGGCGAGACGCGATCCCCCACATGTCAGCCTCGGCATCTCACACACTCGGGTGCATACGCCAACGCTATAACTATATCACCCGATATAACACGAATTATACCTACACTGTATAATTTCGTGAGCATCTTGGTGTTATAATTGCGTGTAGGTTAAGTCACGTTAATAATGGGTGATTGTAAAAATTATGCCATATGTTATGGACAAAGGATGAGTAATGAATATTTAGACCAAACTGATTCGAAATTAAATACTACCTAGGAGAAGAGGTAGAGCAACGGTCCAACTATATAAATCAATAATCAGATCGAGATAACATCATTGACCGGCTAAGTAGCAAAAGTTCCCGGAACTCACGCTACGAGAGAAAATACAAAAAAAAAAAACGAGATAACATGATGTAATTAAGATATACCTACTTGCAATAATAATAGAAGAAAAATAATAAAATCGGTTTATACACGATGAAGTTATCCGCAAACACACATAAAAAAATAATATATATAATATGTACCGTCGCATTTAGTTCCTACTTTTTTTTAGTTGATTAATATAGTCCACAGGCCGACATACATAACAGGAACACAATTTCTCTTGAATAGTGCTAACGTGGAGAATGTATAATATTTCTTGTAAATATAAAAACGTGTATAATGTGTAAGTGTAACGGAGAACAGTAGGGAAGCCGGCAGTCGCGCGGCGATCCATCATCCCGCTGACCGCCCCCCCACAACCCCACTCTTACTTTTCACTTTCTCTACATATTTTAAGGAGCATAAAACTTTCCCCCATCGCTTTTATTTCCTCGCCGGAGTTGTAATAGAGTTGCGGACACAGAGAGATTCGGGACACTTCACGAATCTTAGTTGTCTCGTTATCGTCCGATCCGATGTCAGCGACCGAGGACGGCGCTTAATGTAAAATTCTTTATCTCAAACATTGGAATCCTGTTGGGGGTTGACCGTCCACTTTCATTGATCACGTACCTATCCTTACGTATTTGTTGTCCTTATAATTTTCAAGTGGTTTGTCATACTCACTAAAAAATTATCCATAGTATTCGATTGGTTTATGGAATGTGTTATTACAATATGAAATTGATGTTTTTTAATGGAGTCATAAGGAAATTCAAAAACCTTCGTTACATTAAGAAATGAATACAGCGCTGAGTAAACAAAACTTGTAGCTCAATTAATCTAACGCAAGTTTAAGATGTGCTAGTGGATTGTGTTGCGGTAGTGTGTATAATAAATGAACGGGCGCGGGGGATGCTGACCAATGGCTGTCCCTCCCTCAATCAATATGATGGACTCGGTCGCGAGGGGACGATCGCTCACTGATTTTTTCCCTCGCTGACAGGGCTCGGTGGCCGTTTTTGTTCCCTCCGTGCACTCGCGGGGGGAGCGGCAATTAATAAGTGCGCTGGACGCCGCAGCTCCCCGGTGCCCGGTGACTGGGATCTCACTGCTCTCTGGACACTCCTTTTTCTTGTAAACTTAACAACTTTTGTGGTTTGGCTTTATATTAATTGTTCCGACACGATAAACTATTCACATGCTGCCATGAATGTATGTAGTTAGCTATTAAAGTACAAATTGACTTACCTCTTATGACAATGTTTGTTCTGTCTTTTATACGTTGTATCACTTCACAGGAATAAGTTTTATTACTTGATGAATCCTTATTCATAAAAAGCAATTAAAAAGCAATTAGACAGGATTGCTGTAGATTCACATCTCTCAGCGAGAGCACATTATGTTTTCGGAAATTCTCTTGGAAACATCTCGCAGTTTCAAACATCGAAATCTTAATCTAAGTTTAAATTTTCTTCGGGAATCGGCAAATTTTGCACTAAGTCATTAAAGTATAAAACTTCGGTCATTTCGCTGGCGTTGCTTAAAAGCCTTTTTAGGCGGAGGAAAGTAATCTTTCATTAGGGGGGAGGAGCTAAAACGGAAGTTCTCTTTGAAAGGAAAATTACACGTCGGATATACTAGCGCGCCGCTCAAGGAAGATGGATTTTAATTACATCAAACAAAGTTGGCAGGATGAAGTTTAGCAAGTGCCAGTGAGCCATTGCCATTAGAGGCTGAGCAGCCGGGCATGTCGGGGCTTGGAGGCGGGCCTGCCTGCGGCGCGGCTTAGTACATAGCGCTAATGAACCCGTGCCCTTTACCTAATACACCGCTCGTTGCTGATCAAAACTCCACTCAAACTACAAACTCCATTAAATGAGGACTGAGTAAGCTCACAAGTCTACCTAATAAATACATTATGAAGCAACAAATAATTTGCTTTCGTAGAGTATAAATGTATTAATTTGTTATTTATTCTATGACTAGCTGCACCCAGCAAATTTCATTGCTAATCACAATTTCTGTTTTTCTTTCGGGCTAGGAACTTATGTGGGCGTCCTCAAAATATCCTACCAAAGTTTCATCAGGCATGGAGGACAAACAAATATATAAAAAGATTACACGATATAAGCCATGGTGTCAAAGCAATCGATATGATAAATGAACGTAGTTTTGCTATAGATGTAAGTAATGTTGTAATGATAGTCATTGGAATGGTCAGAAATGTGCGATAAATCGGGCGCACCCGGCGGCGATGGACGCGCCGCGGCGGAGTGCCGTGGAAATGTATTGCGATGCCGGCCGCGTTAATCAGAGTTCAGTCGCTATTAATTTGATTAGGGTTAGTGGGCGCGGGTCTATCAATCCGCCACATTACCATGTCCACGAGCCACCTCAGGGCTACCGACACGCTTGTTCAATTGTCCTAGATAAGATTATGTTTAATGTACTACTAAATTAAAAAATCTTATTAGTTCAAACCTCTGGTCATTGTCGATTCGTTTTTTGTTACTGACAGAACTAGTAGTAATTGATTTTCACTGACAGAACTAGTAGTAAGGAGAACTTTAATTGAGAATGTGTCATCGAATGCCTGCGGAAATGTTCAAAGACATCACGATGAAGACAGGATCGCTAACCAATCGGTTAGTTTGACAGCCCTAAGAGTTATAAAGTGTAATTTGGACCGATTCGTGTTGAGCACTTTTAGGTCAATTAGGCAGAGTCGCACCCGCGAGCCTCCGACTAATCAGTGGGCACGCCAAACTTTATACCGTGTTAATTTGACTAATGCGCCTCGGATTACACAGTGATAAACTAGCCTGCCGTGTCCGACACCACCATAAACCGTTGGTGCTATTCATCATTCATTTATACTTCATTTGTTTATGCCAACGGTATTTTAAATAGTCCCCAAATTACAGACCACTGAAAAAATACGCTACAATTGATATTATTGCATAATTTGGCATGTGATAGTACTTCTGCCATATGACGGGAATCCATGAGTTTACATCACAACTAAAAAATCATAGATCACAAACGTACATTCACCGTAACATTATGGTATTTGTTCATTGTCATTTCCTCAAAACAGTCATTATAAAAAGAAAGATGAACTTGCATACCTTTAATGCGAAAATCAAAGTCATACTACATACATACTATCTTTCTGTATATATTTCTTCTGTCACTGCAGTTCTCCTAAACGTCTGGACCGATTTTAATACATTTTTCTGTATGTTTTCAGGTGGATTCGAGAGTGGTATAGATTTGCACTTGGATCGTCTTTCAGAAAATTTATTTTTTTACCCGGGCGAAGCTGGGCGGGATAACAAGTATACAAGTATATTCGCGCTTGTGAAATTGGAAATGAAATGGACTCACCATCTGTCATGTTGACAGTTAAATATATATATTCGGCGATAATATGTTCGTATATGTATTTCTTTGGAGAAAACCAAAGAGGTTATCACATTATTAATCTGACAATTATAACATTAATATATAGGTACTAGTAACTATTTACTTACTACTAAAAAGAAAAAAAATAATAACAATAATATAATAACTAAAAAATATTCTTAAAAGGAGTCCCTTTAGGCAGGGTTCCGAAGATACTGGCAGCGTTCCCCCTTTGTATAGCTAGGCTAATTCTTTGTCCGAGGTAGCTGCCAGCTCTTCGGTCTCCTGTGATGTCGACCAACTTTTTTGCTATTTCTTTAAATAGCTTAGTGGCACTAGGACCCCACGGACCAAGGGTCTCGACACCGTATATACCTTTGCACAACTTCTGAGACCCTTGCGGGAAGCCGTGAAGATATACTAAGTGATGAGTTTTTTAAACTGGAAGTTTACATACAACTTCAGGCGGAATATCTTTTACTGCGATGGCGTCCAGTCCGATATTGTTGTGAGGCCGGTAAAAAAATAAACGATGATTATCCTTACTAATATTATAAATGTGAATGTAAGTTTGTTTGTTACGCTTTCACGTAAAAACTACTTAACCGATCGTCATAAAACTTTGTACACATATTCTAGGAGGTATTAGAAGTAACATAGGATACTTTTTGTTGAAAAAAAAGATTTTTTTTACGAAAGGTAAAAAAGCTGTCTACGCCGACGAAGTCGCGGGCACAGCTAGTATGTACTATAGCCGGAGGATGGGAACAACAAAAGTACTCGAAACCGGCGAGTATGTATGAAGAGACTGTTGAATATGGATGAAGGGAAAGAGGTATGTAAGCCTAGAGAGAACTGGCGCTCTATTGTCTCAGCTTAATGATATGTATGTATGTAATATAGATTCAAACCCATTCAATTAATTATTAATAGGTTAATAAAAATACAGTTATAGCAAGAAACGAGATGTCGTGTCCAGCGGCAATTAGGTTGTGCTACTTAACCAATTAGAAGTGAAACAATCGCATCGCCCTCATCGTGTCGTGGCACTGTGAATACGCCCCTATCGCTGAACAAAACGCGCTTTTTACAATACACACATCTTTAACTGCACGTTAAATACTCCTCATTACAGAAAAAAGAGAAATTCAGCCGATACTGGTTCGTTTGCGAGCATGGGGGACAATTTATGTTCCCATACTTGTATTCCGTAGTTATTGTTGTTCTGGGAGGTCCATCACGTGTGACCACACCATTACTTATTCTAGTCCGTGCCGGGCTTTTAGTGAATTATTACTCCAATCAATTGTAATCATGCACATCGAAACATGCTAATGTAACAAAGCTTTGGCTTTGGCGAGAGGCTAATATATGTTGCTATCGAAACTCGGTTGTATTATCACTAATGATTTTCGGCAATGTTGGTAAATGTATGCTGTATTGCCAACATTCATCAGCGCAATAGGGACAGGGTTAAAGACGTCACTTCTGTCCCTTGAGTGTTATTGAATAATTATTTCTATACCTACTCGTGGTCTGGGACCGTAATTACATAATGGTCCTAACAACAGAATTGTTGAATTGTTTCAAGAGAGGTAGGTCGATCGAATTTGGAGCTGCCCGACTGGGGAAGGAACGACTTATAGAAGTCCGTACCCATTTTTTTTTTGTTTTTGTTTCTCCGCGATGAATAAGGTTTCCAATAATGAGCTCCTCGGGGAGGGGGAGATGCCCTAACACCTAATACATATTAATCAGGCAGACTTTATGTTAAACTTACTTTAGTTAAAGAAATGTTAAACTTATTTATTTAACCGACTTAAAGCAACGATCGAGTTCTAAATTGCAATTTTACAAGATCGATTACTTGAAAGTCATATAGTTTTTTTTAATTAATTAACTAATGTCTAGTGTATTACAAAATCAATAACGAATCTAATCACTAATAAATCAGACAAAGCATTTCAATAATTTTCCATTTAAGTGTAACCGGAACAGCGGTTCGTCATAAAATTGTTGATTACCATAAGCGACATAAGTGATAATTTGTAAATATATGGTCACCAATTGTTGGTATACTCGCGCACATTAGATATTAGTCCTCGTACAATTTAAATACTACTTTTAACTTATGAAAAACGCTTCACCATGTTCTTGTTTATCATGATCGCTTTGTTTTCTCTTTCTTTGGTATACTTTACAATTATCAAAATCAAAATCAAAATCTTTTTATTTCACATAGGCCCAGGTGGGCACTTATAAAACGTCGAAAAAGAAGCACGGTTCGGGTTGGTCGCTTCCATGGAGAAGAACCGGCAAGAAACTCCATGGTTACTCTTTTCAAATCATTAGGCATATACAATATTTTTTTCGTTACAGCAATAGTACCCAAGTATGGGGGAACAACGCAGGCCCGACAATAGGTCGTTGCTTACTATACAAAGCATACATAAAACAAGATAATTATAACAAAGTTAGCAAGATCTAAGAATCTAAAAAGCCTACAATGTTCTCACATTCACAAATTAAACAAGTGACACAAATATTGTCATCAGTACTGTAACTAATTCTGGTCAAGATATGGAATGAATAAAAATAAAAAAAAGTAAAATTATTATTGTAAAAAAAACCCGAAATGTTAAAATAATCTTCTTTAATCTTTTTTATTTTTAATTTTAATTTCCATTTATTATTTAATTTCCTATAAAAAACATATCCTATGCCTAGCTAATAATCTATCCCTGTGGCAAATTTCATCCAAATCCGTTGTGTAGTTTGCGTGAAATAGGACTAAATATCCTCACAAACTTACATACATACATATCACTACTACTACACACTATATTAGTAGGATTGAGTTTGCAGTGGTATAAAAAAAGAAAAAGAAAACTACACTACACATATTCAATTTAAATTCTAATATATGAGACGTCATTTATTAAACGGTTTTATTTAGCTCGTTTTCATATCTTAAATCTAATTGTGTTCTCTAATTTCGAACCGCAAAATTCTAAATAATGAAATATTTTATGTAATGTTACTTCAATATTTTTAGACTCGAGTGTACCAATGAAATGTAGTCAGTTATGTTCAATTGATAGGAGAGGGTGACTGCACTTAATACATTTGTGGTGGTCGCTATGTATGCGGGACCATTTATGCGACCAATATTCTCTATAGCTTTCAATATATAATAGGATTCTTTTAGGCATTTATAGGTACCTATGTATATAATTAGCGGAATCACAACTTGAAAAATATTTAAATTACTAAAAGTCAAGCTGAAACTATATTTAAATATCATCACCGTCCGTCTACATCATCGTTCACGGGGTAGGCGGAGAGAGTAGTGTCAGTTCTCTAGAATTACAGACCTCTTTCCCTTATCGCTGAAACTATAAATTTTATCATTACTGAATTTATATTATTATTTACTGACCCGCGGAGCCTTAGCGGATTAACTGATCACTGCAAAGCCAAGATGTCAGGTTTAAGATAAAATTCAACTACGTAAGTAACCATTTATCCCTGAGAGATGGCGCAAGAGTGTCCATAATACACGTTTTTCATATCCATACTCACTAAAGTTATGTATATGTATACCTGTTTCAAAAAGTAAGCTCACATTTAGATCAGGGCATCAGCCCCAACTCAATCGTGATTGGTAGTTAACCCTTCCACCGCCAAAGGGTTATTATTAACCTAGACCCCTCTCCAAGGCGCGCTCGCGCCGCGCTCCGTCTTTTACGTTTTTTATCGGCGTTGTTTATTTTTTACCGACACAACTCGCGCTTTGATTGGACGAAAGGGTTAGAATATAAATAAATCCATGGCGTCATCTAAGGAATCCAGCTTTACAATGGGCGGTGCCAATTGAGAGTGAAAGGGTTGTGCTGATTGAGTATATAACCCGTTAGGGGAATTATGGATGGGGTTGAAAGGCCGATAAATCATTGTGATGTGTTATACTCGTATATAATATACCGCATATGTGCACGAGCAGTTAAAACACTTCTTGCTTTTGCTTGCTTATAATAATAATAATAAAGCCTTTATTACCGAAAAATTACATTTTTACATTGTGTCTTAAATGTTTTTTTTTTTTTTTTTAGATAAGAATAGAACAATAAAAATAGTTTAAAAGAAAAAGTTAAAACATTTTAAAGACTAAAACTGCCCTTTTATAAAATATCTCTTAGTTCGGTTTGCCTTACGGCAAAGGCCTCCTCCAATTCTCTCCATTGTTTTCTGTCTGCCGCTACTCTCATCCAAAGCGGTCCTAAGGTTAATTTTAGGTCATCCTCCCATCTTATTGTTTTACGACCTCGGCTCCTCGTGCTGCCCCTTGGGTACCATAATGTCACCTGTTTACTCCACTTTTCTTTCTTGCAGCGGAGCATATGACCAGTCCACCGCCATTTAAGTTGGTCCATGCGTGTCAGTATGTCGGTTAGTTTAGTTTTGCGCCTGATATCTTTATTTATTTTTATTTTATTTTTATTTTAAAAACTTCCTGCAAAATAATTTACACAGGCGGACTTAATGCCGTAGGCATTCTCTACCAGTCAACCTTTGGGTGATGCAGAGAAAGATATGGCAGGCTAATAGAGGGGATAAAAACACGGGGAAATATTGACATTAATGAGTACATATAATATATGTACACGCACATAATAAATATATATATATATATATAAATACATATATAAATACTCATAAATACAAATATAAAAATATATAATAATATAATAGTAATAAGTAAATACTAAACTACATACAAATAATACATATGATTTATACATAAACCTAAATAAATATCATATCATAGACATAAATACCTACTACACAGAATCTGCATTACGGAGGTAATACTGCTTCACTTTAGCCTTAAAAGCATCCCGGCTGTTGGACATCCTGATTTCCTGTGGGAGCGCATTCCAAAGTGAAATGGCTTGGACAGTAAAAGAAGAATGGACGAGGCTTGAACTATGAGAAGGACAGAGAAGGAGACGATTATCAGCAGAGCGTAAGTTTATATCATGGTTTCGGCATCGATACTGGAAGTGAGAAGTAAGGTAAGAAGGAGCGTTAGGAGACTGAAGAAGAGTGAAGAGCATCGTCACTGTCCGTAGACTGCGTCGCTGACGAATAGATAACCATGATAGTTGGGAGCGGTAAGACGAGACATGATCAAACTTACGCAGATTGAAAATGAATCGAATGCAATTGTTGAGAAGTCGGTCCAATTTATTGAGTAGATCTGCATTCAGGTCGGTATAACACACATCACCATAGTCAATCATAGGGAAGATTAAAGTCTGCACAAGCATTGTCTTGGTCTTGGTAGGGAGAAGATTTCTTAGCGGATAAAGAGATCGTAGTGTACCGGTCACCTTGCGACAAATGTCCGAAACCTGCGCTTGCCAACCTAGAGCAGCATCAATGTACAAACCGAGATCCTTCACTGTAGGGCTGATTGGTATAGTGGTATCTTTACTTGTTACTTTGTCTATTAGTTTTACACCTAGCATGCTTCTTTCCATACTTCGCTGGCATCTTGTGAATTTGTCCCTATGGCGTTTCGTCAGAGCCCAAGTTTCACATCCGTACGTAATGCAGGGTAGGATACAAGAGTCAAACGTCTTCTTCTTTATCTTCATGCTCAGTTCCTTGCATTTCATGATTTCTTTCAATGCCCAATACTTTTTCCACCCAGTCGCAATTCTTTTGTCTATTTCTTTGGCCATTTGGTCTTTTGGCGCTATTATCTGGCCTAGGTACACATATTCGTCTACATATTCGAGTTTCTGACAGTTGATGGTTATGTCTATGGGTATTGAGTTGGTCATCATTTTAGTTTTGATTGTGTTGATTTCTAGCCCAATTTCTCTACTTCTGTCTACTAGGGTTTGTATCATGGATTGCAGTATCAGTGGATCTTCTTCCAATATGACTAGGTCATCTGCAAATCTTAGGTGATTCAATCGTGCTCCATTTATATTTAGCCCCAGATGTTCCCATTCCAACTTTCTGAACATTTGTTCAAGCACTGCGGTAAATAGCTTGGGTGAGAGTGGGTCACCTTGCCTGACGCCCCTATCGATTGGAAAAACATCTCCTGTAGATTCTAGCCTGATTCTAGCTTTGCTTTCGCTGTAAATATTTTTGATTATGTTAATGTAAGTATTTTGAATCCCCTGTTCTTTTAGACTTTGCCATACGGATTCGTGTTTAAGGCTATCGAAAGCTTTGGAATAATCTATGAAGGCAAGGTAAATGTTTTTATTGTATTCATTGTATTTTTGTATAATCTGTTTGACTGTATGTATATGATCAATTGTAATAAAGTGTTTCCGGAATCCTGCCTATTCCACAGGTTGATTTTCGTCAAGTGTGAGTGATATTCTATCCAGAATCACTTTAGCAAAAACTTTATATACATTTGAAATAAGAGAGATGGGTCTGTAATTTCCTATGTCGTCTTTTGGACCTTTCTTGTGTAGTAGTATTATGTGGGATTCTGCCCATTGGCTTGGGATGTTGCCGGTATATAGAATCTCATTGAAGATCTTTGCTAGTATAGGGCTTAGATCTTCAATTGTCCCTCTCATGAGTTCATTTGTGATTTTATCGGGACCAGGGGCTTTTTCCATCTTTTGACTTTTTATAGATTTTTCTACTTCTGAAGATAAAATTTCTGGTATAAGTTCAATGTCCTCTGTATTATAGTTGAGTACATTAGAATGTTCTGTATTAGGCAATTGCATTTTAGACTGATTTGGACTGTGTTCTCCATATAGTAAGCGATAGTAGTTTGTTGCTATATTTTGAATTTTGCTGCGAGTAGTGGTTGATCGATTTTTGTTTGTTAACTTTGGTATCCATTCTTTTCCTTGTTCGCGAAGTTCCTTGAGCGCTTTTCTTGTGCCTCCCGTTCTGCTAATGTGACTCTCTAGGGTCTTCATTCTTCTGTTTTTCCTATCCTTCCTCATACTTTCGAGAATCTGTTTGCTAAGATTACTGATCTGTTTTTGGTTTCCTTTCTTGTCCCTTTTCTCTATTAAGTGTCTTCTGTCCTCAATTAGTTTTAATGTTTCTTCACTATGATGAGATTTTATACTCTTATTTATTTGTATTCTTGCCTGTTCCTTTAGTTTGTTTTCAATTTTTTTATATTTATCGTTTAGGTCCATCTCGGAGGTAACTACTTCCATTAGGTCTTCTGTGGTGTTGTTTGAGTTTTTCTTTTCACTAAATGTTTGTAGGTAGTTCATTTGAATTCCTTTTGGTCTTGGTTCTTTAGTACCTTTTTTATTTAGACAACTGCGTACCATACGGTGATTAGTATTGAAGTTTAAGTTTTGTACTATTCCGGTATCACTAAACGACCTAGCTTTATTGGTTATTATGTAGTCAATTTCGTTTCTAGTCTTTCCATCTGGGGACACCCAAGTCCATTTGCTTTTGGGTTTTTTGCGGAACATGGAGTTTAGAATTGTAAAATTTTTCTCAAGTAGAAATTCTACCAACTTTTCTCCATTTTTGCTTCTTTTACCACTTCCGTATTTACCTATTATATGCTCTTCTCCAGCTAATCTCGCACCGACCTGAGCATTGAAATCACCCATGAGTACTATATTGTTTCCTGAATATTTTTCAGTAATTTCACTTAGTTTGTTGTAGAAATTATCTATGTCTGTTTTGGTTGCTTTTTCTGTCGGCGAGTAAACTTGAATGACTGTAAATTTTTTCGAATGATGTGGTAAATTAATGTGTATTGCAGCTATTCTATCTGATATCCCTTCAAACCCAATGATCTGGCTTTTAAGGTTCAGCTTTATCAAAAATCCAACTCCTCTTTGTCCGGCAATTTCCCCTTTGTAATACATGATAAAGTGGCTTCTCTCTTCTATTCCTTCCCCTAATCTGCGCATCTCACTTATGCCCAAAATGTCCCATTTGATATCCTTAATAGCTAATTCTAACTCATACAAATTTTCCGGTGTTCTCAAGGTTCGTGTGTTTAGTGTACATAGGTATAAACTACTTCGTTTTTGTATCTTTTCTTCTGTATTGAATTTATTTTTCTGATTTGTTGGAGGGTGGTGGTCGGCTTCCCCCACGGTGACCAGCCGGCTTGGGGTGTGATTTGTCGGAGTTGCGGCAATGATTTTGGTTGTGTCTGTATGTTGGTTCCGGTCTGAGAAGGCCTTTACTTGTTTTTTGGCAGCTCTGACATTGAGGCAGACCTTTCTCGTGCTACATAGGAAAGGATGCTTGGTTTGATTACTTCCCTACTTGAACTTTGGAGTGCCTTCGTATTTTCAGTGTTCTTCATGCTTGGTTTTTTCTGAGATGGCGTGGTTGGCGATCCTGAAAACTCTCTCTTCCTTTTTTCACGGCTGTTGGTCTCTGGTTTTTTTACAACGAGCTTGTCGTATTTTATAAAAGCAATATTCCCGTTTTCTCTTTCTGCTTGCATTATTGGTTGTAACTGTTTGCGTATTTCGAGAACTTCTTTAGAGAAGTCCTCTTTAACAAATACATTTTTGGGAAGGTTACGCTTATTTCTCAAAATAAGATGTGTCTTCCAAATTGTCGTTAGAGATATTTTCACTGGACGGTTTTTATCAGATTGTGTCCCAATTCTTTTGATGTAGCTTATCTCTTGACTGTCTAATTGCGTTCCTGATTGCAGTATAATTCCCTTCACATGATCGACTAGCTCTATTTCTGTCTTTCCCTTTTCTTCGATGCCAAAGAGAACCAGATTATTCATGCGTTTTTCCTTTTCCAGATATTTTATATTTGTTCCAAATTTGTGACTTTTGCTTTAAGGTTGTTATTTTCTAGTGTAAGCATTTTCATCTTTTCATCCAGGGCTTCCATAACATTTTTCGTTATTTCAGTTGTTAATATTGTTGTTTGTTCATTAAACTTTTCATTTATTTTAGAAAGTAAAATTTCCATTTGTTTTTCCATTTTTGATGTTGGGTAATTTGTTGTTGTATGGTGGTAACACTTTTTTATATTGGTAGAATGTAACTTTTTTTGTGGCAACACTTTAGACAGTTGTCTATGACTGTCAATGTCGAAGTCTGATGTCACTGACAGTTTGATTGGTTTGGTTGGCACTACCTATAATCATGGAAACCGTTCAATTTTTGAGGTTATACTGATCGATTAACTGTTTGGGAATAATCACAACTATTTATGGTTGCTTCACAATTTTTTCTTGAGCACTGTTTTAGTTCGATGTCCCGTAAACCTAAGTGTATTTTGTATTTAATTCGTCACTAATTGCACTAGCAATCTAATAATGTTTGCAGAGCTCGCTTATGTACGTGTTTACACTTTCGTTGCCGGAACCGGAAAATTTGCTTGCTTGCTAACCTTTAAATAATGTATACGAAATATGTTGTATACGAAATTACAATATTTCTCTGAAATCATAAGAATTGTAGAATTGTAATAGATTAACATAATTGAAAGTAGTTGTACAATAGAATATAACGGCTTCGTTAGGTTAGGTTAGGTTAAGTTAGTAGGTAAGCCTAAGCCTCTGATCCGCTCTATTGCATTAATTGGGTTTGTGTAGAGCTGTAGTTACTATATGTATCAGACATATTCACATAAAGTGTCTTCACTGAGTTTCAAGCCGGTTTTTTATCAAAGGCATATTTTTAAACCTTTGGCTTAGCTCTTTATTAATAACTTATCAGGGCCTAAAATTAACAAGTTCAAATAGGTTCAAATAACTTGTTATTTGCTGAACATTTGGTATTACTAAAATTCCGCAATAAACGCAAATTAAAATGCTTTATTGTCAGAAAAATTGTTAGAGGATCTCTCGTATTAAGCGATTGAGGATTAACGCAAATCTGCTGACATTTGGTATTAAGAGTTGTTGCTTTAGGTGCGCACGAGTGTCATAAATGCAGTGAGAACTGTGTATACGTGCTCGTTACCTCTGCGCCAGGATTACTGGCACTCCACCTTGGTGCAATTTGCAATGGAAAGCTTGTCAACGCGGTAATAAATGCTGTTTCGCCCGAAGGGCTCTATCTAAACGGATTAAAGCTTTTGTATAATGCATGCAACAGACCCAACTTACATGTGGTGATACTACAGAATTGATTTGTGCGGTTATTTATTAGATTTGCCTATGTATGTATTTTTTTATTAATTAATTAGTTTGCTTTATTTACTGTTTCATGCTCAGATGTACCGTAACTAATGTAGTAAATAACTCCTTTTAATATAATGACAACTGTTTTAATATTAATAGTTTGCAAATGTCAATTTATTATCATTGTTATTCCGTGGTACTTCAAGATACGGCAAGAGAAATGAAACGCGGAATGTCTTACACCTGTACATAAATATGAAGACAAAACTAACAATTAAATACAGGTTTGTATTATGATAACAAAAGAGCCGCAGCAAATTATCTTGCCAAATCTTAAATATGAGTTCGAAGATGTATGGTGCCAGGAGAAGACCCAAACAACCCTAATATTTTAAAGCGTCGTATCTGGGCTGACGTCCTTTGCGGCGGCTTCATAAATTATCTATTAGCTGAACATCACTTGACGTGCCCACAATAGGTTAGGTTAACTTTTGTGCAACCGGATCGATGCTTGCGAACACAAAGAGTATGCAGCTCGCCTCGGACGAACCCTTCCCCACCTGCATTCCCACGATGCCGTAGAAAGTGCGACCACGCATCGAAACTTCAAAAAAAAAACTTGCGCAAATACATTTAACGTCAAACATTAAAATTTTACTTACACGAAAGGGCCCGATTTGACGCGCGGGTATTTGAATAAAAACACGTGAGGTTGCGTGGGAACACGACCCGTGTGAATGATTACGTAAGTAGCAAACTATTACGATACAGTAGTGACAATTGTTATATCTATTATTATTTCAAATTGTGGGGGATCGGTAAGAATTAATTTCTTAGTAGCGCGCAGGATAAAGGAAGGCTCGTTTATTGAATTCTTTTAGTAGAGCGGTGAAAATACTTTATGTATTATACGATCACGTTATTTTCATTTCCATTTCGGGAATATATCTATCAGAAGAAAAGTACTGTTTCGAGACACATTTTTATTAAACTGGTCAAAGAATATAAAATGTTATGTTCGGGCAAAAATTGCGTTTCATGTTAGTTGTAAAGAGCTTGAAATTGAAACCATATAATTATTACAATAACTTACTTTCATTGCCATGGCTCTTATTGGTAAGAATATAAAAGATCTCGCACATACTCTTAGTCTGTTTTGCTTTACCTTCAAAAGATGGCACTATTTTCTTAATACAAAAACTCCTGCATATTCTAATTCAGCCAATGACATTTAATCTTGAATGCAGCGTCGTGTTATCTATTTAAAAGTATTGTTCGGGTTTTGCGATCATACATATGTCATACACGTAGAGGAACTATTTACGGCTTAAAATAAATATGTTATAGCGTCATCGTAATTTGAGAAAAATGTTAGTTCAAATTTTATAAGACAGCCTTAAAAGTATCAAGAGACTCGTATGTAACTCGAACAAATACATATAGCAGATCTACCCTTAAGATTAGCTGTGGGTTAACCTTGCACAAAACGCTCATCATTCGCCGAAGGATCATCGATAGCGATCGGACGGGAATTGATGCTTGCTGTCGGGTCCACACATACGTAATACAAGGAACCTTTGAATTATTCACAAGGAACGTACAAATTATTTGAATGAAGGTTTTATTTCATTCTTAAAGATTTCAAAAATGTCTTGCTGGATGAGGTTATAGTTTGATATATCTATATACTTTCACTACCATGAAGTAGGTACATAAAGTCGTGCCTGAGAGACGGCGACAAACTCGACATATGTTACATTGGCCCCTTAATATATCCGGCACGAAGAAGGTGCTATTATAATTTCTCTGCTCCCTAGTAAACTGTGAAGATATGATAATAATGACAACAATACTAAGTCTCCATTAGTTTGAGAAGATGATAAAAATATAGCATTCCTGCAAAAGATGTCTGGACCAATGAACACGGCTAGAAGGTCACGATACTAAGCGTTTATTTACTACATGAGTGAATATGCAAATACTACCTAAGCTCAGCTGACTCGGTCCTATTGAACAACCCACTAGTCGGTCATAGAAATGCATGCAGGTACTCCTATAACGATCGTATCCATCCTGTTATCGTATCCAATCGCAATCCTTATTGAATGCAAATAGTGCAATATCAGATCGCGCGTGAAAGCCCAAATTCCCACGTGTTTCTACTTAAAATTTGCTACAAGACTGTGGCGCATCTGATCGGCACAAAAACGCCGAGGTCAGCAGTATACGATTTGAGTGAAACCGGGCCGCTCTCGTATTGCATGGACCCTTTCACTCTCGTCCTGTACCTGCGCTTTTTACTATTCCCGGAATCGCCCCCGAGAAGGGACTGACGATCGACTTTTGAGCTTCTCAAACTTTTGACGAACCATTGACGTCTCAAATATTTTGCATGAAGTTAATAAAACAGAAGATCTAGTATTCGTAAACAAATCAACATATTTGAAATTAGAAAAATATGTATTGAATATGAAAAAGATATGTGATAAATTTTAAACTTACTTTAAATTATATAAATTATATGCACTAAAGTTTGAGAGCCGTTGTAAATGGTATCCGAATGGGCTGCAATATTTCGCAAATTCTTATTTTCCGAAAGGACCTTGAAATAAATCAAATGAATACTGCGTAGTCACAAAAAGCCGGGTTAATTATTCGTTTTTGGGCGCTGCCATGAAAGGGATGGATCATTTTACAAAGTGGGCAATCTTTATTATTGTTACTATTTTTTGTTTTTCCAAATTTAGTATTGTATATGTACTTATTTACTTGGTTTAGTGAGTATATCATAAAAATAGTAGGTCATCTTACAACAGGTGAAGGAAAACATTGTGATGAAACCTGCATACGTTTGAGAAGAAATTCAAAGACATATTATGTATAGTCGTGCTTGAGAAACTGCGACGGACTTGTCATAGACGTTTGCATCAAAATTTATTTCAGACGTAAATAGAGTGATGTCACACTTTTGCCTACGTCTCGGGAACCATTGTCAGAAGACCTGTAGATATTCATGAAGTATTATTTTGTCAGATTTTTTTTATTAGCCATTGACCCCTGTCCCTAACAAGGCACATCGTATTATCTAGTACCGTTTTCAGGTTCGGTGAGTATCATTATCCAAGAAAGTAACTTTTCTTATTATGTTAATTTACCGTGCCGTGGTGGCCGAGTGGTTCGAGCAGTTGCCTGCGACGCAAAGGTCGCAAGTTCGAATCCCGCCTGTACCAATGAGTTTTTCTGAACTTAAGTACAGTGATTAGTCACACCACGAGCTTTACGGTGAAGGAAAACATCGAGAGGAAACCTGCATACGTCTGAGAAGAAATTCAAAGGCGTATGTATAGTCGTGCTTGAGTAACGGCGATGGACTCGCCATCTGTCACGTTGGCACTTAATATACCTCTGGCGGAAAGTGGGTGTGTGGGTATTACCTATACACCTCTGCCTACCCCTTCGGGGACCCTTGTGGGAAGGCGTGAGGATATATTATTTATTATATTATATAATTTACCAAGATTGAAACACATACCACCTAAACATTTTTTAAATCGGGTATAGAAATTAAAATAGTCACAAGGTTTTGCAAGCAAACTTACATATAAATGCGAGATTTATGCTTTATTGAATATCAGGTAAATAGTAGTTTTTGTCTGTATTTGTCAAACATATTTAAAATGAAGCATTATTTGAATACCACAAGGTATAGATTCGGTTGTATATCTTTTGTAAGTCGATATCGACGATTCGATCATTTATAACTCGCGTCTGTCGGCCAAACAAAGGAATAGAAAAAGTGGCGGAATTCGAAGCGAAAAGAGTGGAAATGAAGTATTATTGCAACACTTGCACTCTCTATAGTGTCCTTTGACAGATCCGATTCCAGAACCGAACTGTCTTCGGTTTCACAATGGCTTTAACAAATAACATATATATACCAACACATAATTTATAGGTTGTTAAAAAACCTCATTAATATTAATTATAATACTATTTTTTGCCCGTGATAATGCTCGTGTTAATGAAGATTTCTTTCGCAATACCACAAGTCCCTTTTAATTTCATTGAAGGTGATGTTGCTATGTCTTTGTTTCAGTACTGAGACCGACGAAAGATACTATACAGATTTTACTATGTGTCAGAAACAGTCCTTTATTCTGTCTCTATACTTTATGCCTTTTTCATGAGGAAAATCAAGGTGAAGAAAAAATACATGAGCTAGACCATAGAAAAGGTGTCTCACAGAGGCACTGACAGGAGCCCAGTTTTTAAATATGTATATGATAAAAATGTATATTTAGGATTTGTACGTAATAATGAAAGTAATAAAAATTCTATTATATTCTTTAGTTTAGTAATAATAAAAGTTTCAGCCTATTTATTGCTGATCTAGAATTAAAAACAGTTTCTGTCTTTAAACTACAGTAAGAAGTATAAACTACGGAAGTATGGTGGCTCTAATTGCTTGCAAATTTATTCCCTGCCTAATCTACCATCAATTGCAGCATTGTGTATTTAACTATTACTGATTTCTTATATACTTAAGTACCACGTTATTGCCATATATCAATTCACGTCACTTTCTACTGGATAAGTGAACAATTAAGTGTGCATTTGTTTACATGTTCCGTGGCCTACTAGTGCTTGTTGAGATGTTGGAACTCCTTTGTCGGCACATGAGTGTAGTTACTCTACAATAGCCAGTGTAGTGATTTCACACTCCACCGATTTGGTGCAACGCGGGACCCCATTCGCCTCGTTGGGTTGCGAGACCGCAGCAAATTGTATGCAGTAAAGAGTATGTATGCAAAAAAACCTACATGCATACAGTACATACCTATTGAATTTACGTACTTATTACTTATTTACAACATTGGAGTTATGGGCTTACAACTTCAAGTCACCGGTTCCTTAATGAGCTAGTTGATACTAAAACAGCATCCGTAGTATTGAATCGCCTTTAAACAAATTAAGAATTGTGTATTAAGTCGATGAAGCGAACGAGCTATGCAGATAGTACTATCCACGAAGACGCGCCCCACCAATTTCTAGTCGAGGGGGCTTGTAGTGCGTGTGCACTCATAGGTGTGTACCGGTAATACTCAAACATTAGTGGAAGTTTATACACCTACACTAAAAACTATAGGGAAGAATAGTGGGGCGCGTCTATGTGGATGGCACTAACTGTATAAGTCTAGGGAGAATTGTATGGAATTGGCGTGATTTTATTTATGTATGAATGTCAAAGACTCACTGTATATAATATTGAAGCTAGGCGGGTAGGTTTTACAGGACTTGGATAATTGCTTAGAAAGCTTTTATGCAAATCATTAAAACCCGTGCGAAGTCGGGTGAATGAGCCAAGTTTACCTGTAAGTATGTGTGTAGTGAATCGAAGTGGAGCGAGCTATTGGGTTATAGAGTATCGCACGCGAAGACTTTCGCTCGGTGCGTCGAGTGGCGGGCACACGTGCAGATTATGCCTTTCAAAGGATTTTTTACAATAAAACATATGCCGCTTTTTGCTTAACCCACTTTAAGCTCGATTATAACCTTCTTACCTACATTTGCTCCGCTTTTTGTACAAATGAAGCCGGCAGAATGGTTACAAGTTAGTCTTTACTCTATTGAATATTCCCTTTTGGTCCTCAATGCCGACTCAAATATTTACCAGGTTACACTACCCATTCATTTATAATACGTGTAACAAGAGTAAATAATACATACATATCGTCACGCCGAGGTCTTTCAATGCGTAGGCGTAGGAGATTGGAACGCCTCTCTAGACTTACGGACCTCTTTCGCTTTACTCAAATTCATCAGTCTCATATATATACCCTCACGCCTTCCCACAAGGTTCCCCGAAGGGGTAGGCAGAGGTGTATAGGTAGTACTCACACACCCACTTTCCGCCAGAGATATATTTAGGGGTCAACGTGACGGATGGCGAGTCCATCGCCGTTACTCAAGCACGACTATACGCCTTTGAATTGCTTCTCAGACGTATGCAGGTTTCCTGTCGATGTTTTTCGAATTTTATATAGTGTATATAAAATTATACATAATAGGTATTATACTAGCATCTACTGATACACTACTGTGCACATACGAATAAATAAAACGATTATTTCGTGTAATGTCGTTTTTGCATTATTAAAGAGAAAAAACGTTTATCTATGATCAGGAAATTAATATTTTTTTATTACATTATATATTTATTATTATATATTTTATTCATATTAGATGATGATGATTCTAACTTGTGCCAATCCATTTGCAACGGAACCCTGGACGCAAATGGAACTCCCTCTTGCCGAGGTTTTTGTTTATGATTAGACAACACACTGTCTTGATGGTCCGCACATGGCCGCGCAGGAAGGCCTCGCAGAATGTATACCTATTACTTGTGCAATGATAACAGGGCTGCCACACGATAAACTCACCTTAATATTAATTATTGTCTATCGGGGGCTGATAGCTACTGCTATTTAGGGCTTAATTTATATTTTTAGCTTAATTTACTAACCTAAAAACACAACTATTGTGAGAATGTTAAAAACGTTTATTTTTAGTTTTAAGCTTTAATGTGGGGTTCTTTATATAAATAAATGATAAATATTATTTCAAGTTGAGAAATACTTGTGAATAAAAAACTTCGTCAGACTTACTATCTTATATGTTGGCACCTAGATATATGTCCAGCGAAAAGAGGTTTATATAACTCCGCTGACTACTTTTCAGTCGAAAATTTGGTTTCCGAGACATGGAACGCGATGCAAACATGTACCGTCTATTATGTTGGTAGGCTTAGCGGGTCGACCGATTCACATGAGCCCCTAATTCGTCCTCAAATAAATTTTCTGACATAATAACCATATAGCTAAGTAGTTTCGTTCGAAAATTTCAAACATATCACGGCTCAAAGTTTGGTAGAATTACTTACCATTGGCAGCCCTGGAGATGTTTGCATCGGGTCCCACGGTGGCTGTAACCGGAGTCGGGTGTCCGCGGCTTCCGTCCGGCTTTTAGCGGCGTCTCATCGGTCACCGCGCCCCCGCCCTCTCACCACTCGCACCATACACCTCGTTCACTCCCACCGTACACCTCCTACCTATCTCATGTGGTTAAAATTACATAGTTGAGTCATAATATCACATGTAAAGCGTCGAAGTAGCAATAAGAGCTGCGGTGGAGGTGTGAGCTAAAGAAAGGCGAGGTGGCCGGCGCTGGCCGCCACCCTAGCTCATTAATATTAATTAGGCTCGGTGGTGCCGCCGCTCAGACTCAATACGCGGCTCTTTGCTTCTGACTCGCTGCGAAAATTAATTACTCGCAATCTTTATGTTCCAATTATAAAGGCCTTCGCAACAAATTAAATCTGTCCGGAGCAGGCTTCTTTTGAGAGAGGTTTCACTCTCTTTGTGGGCTTGATAAATGTTCCTTTGCAAAAATTCTTTGAATTCAGCAAAATGTTGATATTCGACTTAATACTTTAAATTACAGCCATTTGCAAAGGCCCTAAAATAATTATTATCTTGAAGAATTATAACAATGGAATTGCGATTATAGCAAAAGTTCGTTACGGCCTGAATGGGTATGTATTTAATTGTATGTTACTACGTATCGCGGTTGCGGAACATAATAAAAACGAAACCGATTTATAAATTCAGCTTTTGCATAAATGTGTACACGACTTCCGCGTTTAAGGAGCAAAAACTAAATTTGGCGAAAAAACTAGCAAGTTTCCCTTTCATCGGGAGGCTAAATATTTAACGGCCGTAACCGGATATCTTCGCACAGCTCTTGGAAACAAAGCAAAACCCACAAACATGTTATTACGCGAAACCAACATTTAATAAGCTCGTTTTTTATTTTGCATCGGTTTTGGTTATCCATTAATTCGTTCAGTGAGCAAAAAATATTTGGGTTGGCAACGCCTGTGTATTTGAATAGTTCTCTGGCGCACTCATTGTTGTGGGAAGATGCGGAAATGGGATATTTTCTTTCGAGCGAAATATCATATTCGGTGGCTTTATGTTGACCCATTGCAGAATGATTCGTTCGTATCTGCAATTATTGCACAATATATAGCCGAACAAAGCGAGTTGGAATGAGCCAGGGTCTATGGACATCTTCTAAACAACCAATACGATCCAGCATCCAGGTTTTAAACAAATGTATATACCTAATTAAAATGATTTATATATAAACATGGAGATACAAGTCTTCAATGGTTCGTCGGCAATTGAATGTGTGTCGTATAACAAAAAAATATATAATTTTGAGTGACGTTCGCCCACACAATAGCAAATCCGTATTAAATGCTCTTTTTCAGACACACATTTTCAATAGCATTCGATTTAATGTGACATCGGACAGGAAACGGTGTTACTAAAAACCTCAAAAGATCGAAATGTCATTTTTGATGATAAACACAATAATATTGGTACGACGCAATATTTACAACACAAACTATTTCACTACTTACAGTACGAGTATCATAGAAAGGATGGAAGATATCTCTCAGAATATAAATAACTAGCTGTGCCCGTGACTTCGTCGGCGTAGACAGCTTTTTACCTTTCATAAAAAAATCTTTTTTTTCAACAAAAAGTATCCTATGTTACTTCTTATACCTCCGAAAATATGTGTACAAAGTTTTATGACGATCGGTTAAGTAGTTTTTACGTGAAAGCGTAACAAACAAACTTACATTCACATTTATAATATTAGTAAGGATAGTAAGGATGTATGGTCACCACAGTATCATTGTTAATGAGTAAATTATCTAGCATTCGTAACGATTGTATTCTAATCATTAGTAATATGAACGTTCTTTACCTAATTTCGATCTGTTAATCATTCAAACATGTTGTATCATTCGGGGATCCGCTGTTCGGTAAGCTTGGGAGAATTAGCTCCCATAATGAACAGGTACAAATGCTACTATAACAGATCATGATATGAGCAAAAACTACAATCAATTTCCTGTCAACAACTGACCATACACAAGTGGATCGAACTGCAAAATAAAATTAATGAATTTCAAATTAGATACGTCCGAATTGAATTGAAATTGGACTTTTAAAATCGGAAGTGCGGAGTGCGTGTTGAATGGTGCAATATGTGATGGATTGTTGCAAAATTCGTTAAAAAAAGTGCGCCGTCCGCAAACTGCCCCGCAGCTGGCCCCAGACTCCGTAATCCGATCAATATTTTTTACTTACTTTTTACATTCAATTGTAAATTGAAGGTATTGAACGTCACATACTTCGACGTTAAAGCATCCGTCGCACATCAATTCGGTTTAAAAATAACTAATTGTCCAGTTTTCCAAAAGCTGAAGTTGCAAATGATTGAGCAGACATACTGAATATAACATCTACCGTAATATTACAAGGAGGTGGAGTTTATTTGAGTTTATATGAATGCGCTGAGCTCAAGACCTACTTATCCAATTTACAAAAGAGATGCACGTTAAGGCTCATTTATTGAAGATGGCTATGATAGGCCTTCCTGAAAATATAGAATTTTTAATTACCTATAACATCGCGTGGTTGAAACCACAGGCACAAGCAGTTAGTTAATAAATGGTTGTTTACAATATATTGGATTATATTCAGCCTTCTTAAGTGATTTCCGTAACTGTTCAGGTCGTTAGCTTTCTGTAGGGTTTGCTTACCTGGATAATGAGAAGTCAGGGCCGCTTACGGAGCTAGGGCTCAACTAATCACCCGTTCACAGATGAAGCAGTACTCGGACAGCACCTCCACCGTACAATAAATCGCAGCCGACAAGGTCATAGCACATAGCAACGTAATATTATGTAAGGTAAGCGATTGATCTGATATATATAAAAAATAATGTTTGTCTGTACGTCCTTTATAGAATCGTAAACGGCTGGACCGATTTTAATGAAATTTTCTGTGTGTCTTCAGGTGGATTTGACAAAAGGTGGCGCTGTGATCGAATATTTTTCAAGCAAGCGAAGCTGGGCGGGATAACTAGTTGTTAATATAAATTAAACTAGAGCTGCTTCTAAATCAAGATAAAAAATGCTTGTTAAAAAAGATTAGGTGTAGTTATCTCCTATATGTGAAGTGACAAAAATAGATAATATTT
Organism: Drepana arcuata; assembly: GCA_016069955.1. Classification (NCBI taxonomy): domain Eukaryota; kingdom Metazoa; phylum Arthropoda; class Insecta; order Lepidoptera; family Drepanidae; genus Drepana; species Drepana arcuata. Next base: position 8,897 of record JACCPG010002468.1, on the reverse strand, counting down.
TCGCTTCCTACATGAATATTGGAAATAGAGCCGTCGTTAGCAGTTGATTTGTAGTTCGTACAGCGTATGAAATTTCCCGTCAAGTGAGAAGAGGGTTGTTTGTAGGAGAGGTAACGCAAGGGCTGTTCTGTAGATTGCGTCAAAGGTGTTGTCAGAGCCAGAGGCGAGGGCTACAAAGGTCGGCCGTCCGGCGTTCGCCGTCCGCCACTCACGCCGCGTCAACATATCGGAAAGGATTTGCCCTGTCCAAATCTAAGCACTCGTCTATAACAATGCACTGATTTTTATTACAATATTTGGTTTTTCTCCTTATACGGTAATTCAGCGATATTTAATTTTAAGTAGCTACCCAGACTACTTTCTATAAAAATTAAAACTGTTTAGCGGTAATTAGGCTACCTGGTTGCTCGTAATGTATGCTTTGCTATTGGCAAGCAAGATTGATACCAGCCTTAAAGTATTTTTATACATAGTTAAGACCAATAACTTAAGACCAATAAAAATACGGGAGGTCATCCTTCCTACAATTGACCTCAAAAGGTTGCTTAACCTTATATATTGCAGGGGCAGAGCAGAGACTGGGTTAAGCACTACTTTTCTACGATCTTGTCTTAAATAAATGTCCTAAATAAAATTACTCAATAAATAATCCTTAGGACCTGTGTGAAAATGCCCTATGCTCCACAGGGCGTAAATTGCTTCAGCGCGTACCATTGAGATCACACATATATATGTGGATACATTTTTTGAAATATACTCTTATTTTTATTACGTATTCTAACGAAGACTAGTTTCTAAATCTCTCAGAAAGATTTCAGTTCTCGAACTAGACCATCCAGAGTTTTTCTTATAACAATGTAGCCGTTTTCGTTTTTCAAGCTTTTCTTTCTATATTAGGTAATAGATGTAATATGTGCTAATAAAGTATCCGATTGGGTGTACAGTTACTAAAGAAAGATGGTAAAAAAACTATATTAAAAAGGTAAGGATGCCATCCAAAATTCAAAGGTCATAGTGCAATTAGGCTGTTTTTATAAATATTACGCCAATATATTGTGAGAATATGACGAGCAACGTGTGCTCAAGTTCAAAAGCTTTAATTTTGCTAACAAAGAATATTATATCATGCAAAGTAATATCTCTTATATAACGTTGCACCTGGACGGCGATTGTGCGATGTCCACAGGTCAAAAAAATTATAACAGACCCGACGAAGTTTAGTTACATAGTCGCCCTCTGGGATATTTTTTAACTACATATTTTTTTATAATAACCTAAAAAATCGACATGTGCTCGACAAATTATGCATTTGGCTGCATCACAAAAGGCCGCGTCGCCTGCCATGGCACGAGTACACGATTTTAAAAAATTGCAAATCGATGTCAAGCTAAGCACCTTTTGTGTAAGTCTATCGTGTGGCTGCTTTTTACCGCGTATTTTAAGCTCATCATTTACAATAATAGATTTAAACAGTTTTTGTATTGCGATTTCAAGGAATGGAATGAGCTTATGGAGTGACCAGCAGTGATTGATGGAATATTAACGACTTGCTTAGCGAATTTAACTTTATGTAGACGTCAAAGGACATCTTTGAAGATAAAGATCTTTTTCGTGTTAATGTTTGGATCATCGGACAATATGCCTCAAATTTAAATACTGGTAATTTAAAACGATTATATTGAGTTCACGAGAACTCGTGGAAATCGTTTTTAAAATTAAATCAATAGCCACATTGGATTAAATTAATTTCCGACCAATCTATTGGACATTTGATGTGTCTACATCAAATAGTTATTATGAATTATATATAGTAATCATCTGTAAATACAAAATATACCTAAATTCGAGTTCATTCAGGTCCCCAATGCCTATGAAACGATAAGGGACAGGACACATCCCTTGTTTGCACCAAACAAAGATTCCGTAACGCTAAACGTTATCTAACGTTTGCACAGGAACATACAAAAAATGTAAGTCAATGTTATTTTTGAATTTGTGCAAGGCGTTTGACAGCGGACAAGACGGAGACACGTCACAAAAGGTGACGGCTCCGGCGCGCTGGAAGGAGTGCGACGGGGGCACAAAGCCCACGAGACGTTTGAAAGACGTTATGAATGGGCTGGAAAGAAGGAGTGATCGAGTGTCCGCTGGCCGCGCCACGCCGCCGCTTCGTCACAATGCCTACACGATAGCAGAAAATGTTAGCAACGGACAAATGAATGATTTACATAGTACGCGTCCTGATCGCTTTCACATCGCGTACAAAATTGATATACCGGATCGGAAATAAATTGACTGTCTCAGTCAATGCCTGGTTCAACCATGAGGTAACAATAGAGAAAAATTACATCAATAGAATAACAGTAAACATATATATATCCTCACGCCTCGCCCGGGTCTCCGAAGGGGTAGGCAGAGGTGTATAGGCGGTACCCACACACCCACTTTCCGCCAGATATATATTTTAAGTGCCAACGTAACAGATGCGAGTCCATCGCTGTTACTCAAGCACGACTATACATACGCCTTTGAATTACTTCTCAAACGTATGCAGGCTTCCTCTCGATGTTTTCCTTCACCGTAAAGCTCGTGGTGTGACTAATCACTGTACTTAAGTTCAGAAAAACTCATTGGTACAGTCGGGATTCGAACTTGCGATCTTTGTGTCGCTCTCGAACTACTCGGCCACCACGGCTCAGTAAACATATAATTAACAATAAATAATTATAACTTATGTTAATTATTGTAATTGGTGTAATTGTTGAAATAATAAACAACAAGATGCTGCAATGTGACTCTGATTTGCTCTTGCCTCTGACTTATCCGTCTTAATCAATCAATTATATTTAAAATTAAAATTATATGAATATATAATGCTTACTTCAGATTTTGTTACTAACAGAACTTTACGTAATTTTGAAGACAGACGTTTTGTTTTTTTTACTCGCCATAAATGTTGCGTTAAGTATATTAGTATGGAAAGTGATCATGATATGCAGTTTTGACGCGGTATGAATTTGAAGCTGAAATATTCGCTCCACGTGGGACTTTCACACCTCAAGATTTAAGATGGAGAAAAACATCGCGACGGTATTCGACATTTGAATCAGAAAATACAATTATATGTACTACAACTTCACGGCTAAAATATGTGTACTAGGGATACCTATTAGGCGGTGACCGAATGTCTACTGTCATATTGGCAACAAATTGTACCTTCGCAGAAATTTACGTTGATACATCTCTGTTTACTTCTTAGGGCACCATTGTGCGAGGCGCGAATATATAGAAAACTAAAGCACCGCGTATTTTTTACTTAAATTTGTGTATAAAACATATCTTGAGTGTAAGGAGACAGGCTTACAGCTAACAAAGTAAATATGACAGAACTCTAATGTGAGAAGGTCACCTTATGTAATACAACGGTGTTTTGTCTGCAGGCATATGAACACGTAACCGGTCGTAATGTTCAGTTGGGGAAAACATAAATCCAGCTTTTGCGTTGAAATAAAAAGAGGAGTTCTGTAAGTGGGATAGTGTAGGATATAATTCACATTTATGCGGAGCGGTCGACGGTGCGTATCGAGTCGCCGGAATAGTTCGTAAGGACAATTCTCTCCCGGAGAAAAAGGGAATTATTCATCACACCCGGAAGGGGAGAGCCCGTGACGCAAGTATAGAATGGCCACCTGCTGTTGCACAAAGGACGTAAGCGCCAACTTTATGTGTATCAATTTCAAACTTTGCTTCGAGAACAGGAGGGACTATTTTACCACGACGATAAGTTAAGCATGCCTGTTTCATCGATTCCGAGGGTCCAGTTGACTGTTGCCAGTTGCAGAATCAAAAGTTTAAACGGGCGAGGAGAACAAAGGGCGCTCGGACAACGTTCCGCGGCCTGGGATACATATTCAATGCGAATCCTTTGGAGGCGATATTTTATATTTCATTCAACTTCGATTGTCGCTGGCTCTCACCTGCGCAATGTAGCGAAACGATCCGCATAATATTGTATCTTAAGAATTGTACGTGAAAAGGTAGTGCAGGGGTTAAATAAAATAACGGAATTTTAAAAATAAGCATTTTAAAGTTGTTCGTTGCATTTTGTCTATGAATGCTGGTGGCTGCAAATCTTAATTGCTTCACATTGTATTTGATACAAATCCAAGAACATATAAAGTGAGTACTTGTCAGTTGAATGTAAATTTGAACAATAGGTTGCGTTTACAAAAATTGTATTAAAATCGTTACAAAAACGATATAATTAGTACAACCGTCGCTTAATACCACAGATTTATTGAAACGTCAATCTACGCAAACAAGTTTGCAATCAATCATAAGATTGTAATAGGTATACGCTACTTGATCAACCGCCCTTCCGTACAATAAAGGAAAACCAGATTTTGTGCAAAGTTTACCAAAAATCTACATTAAAATCACACACAAATACAAAAAAACTGGATAAAATTCCAGTTCATTGTGTTCGATTGATTCGTAACGGCCGAGCGCGTCATAATGTGAATGAAATATTCAGAATTTTTGTAATTTCGATGGCGCTTGCGCACATCTGTCGTTCACACGGAAGGGATCGGCGCTTTTGTACAACAACAATTTATTAGATACCTATACATTGAACAATCTTGCTCGCCAACTAACTTAGCCTTTCCGCCATTTGACTTGGACAAAAACAATGTAACGTTCCTGGTTGTAACTACCAAGTAACCGGCCACTGGGCATACTTTTTGTCTATTTAAATGAAGAATCAATATTAAGATAAGATGGCCTTGCTTTTTTATGGTAGCCTTAGTGATTTTCTCGGCATCCGATTGGTATTGTTTATTTATAAACAACTACTGCAAAAACTTCGCAAGGCTTTATGTAATGAGACAATACGCTACATCAGGCCATAAAACCGTGCCCTGTCCTAATTTGTGAAACTAGTCTAAAATTCGCATTGTTTTTTGAACAACGCAATACAACAAAATGTCTTGCGCATGTCGGAACACTTTGTACCGAGCTCTTTTGTTTACTTTCGCTTTTACTTAAATGTCAGTTTTATGACGCGAAATCGCAATTTTAATAATTATAAGTACCCCATATCTTACTTATTCTACACTATAATGGTTATTACTTCGTGTTACTATCTCACTCAAAATTTGGATTCTTGAATCAGCTGTAAGCTTCGCTAGGCAAATTTGTTAAGGAGGTGAATACCTGTGTTTTGTTTTATCTTGCACACGAAGAACTGACCCTTAACTAAGCCGAGCATATACACATATACTATCACATGTCTACAGGATATACATAACATAAATAGACATATAACAAGCTGTGCTGTAACATTTGCCGCCGTAGTGGCCGAGTGCTTCCAGTAGCTGCCTGCAACACAAAGATTGCAACATAGAATCCCGACTGTACCAATGAGTTTTTCGGAATTTACGTACAGTGATTAGTCACACCATGGGCTTTAAGGTGAAGTAACACATCTAGGTACAGGAAACCTGCATACGTTAAGAAGAAATTCTGAAGCTAGCTAAGCTAATGTCTAGCCGTGCTAGAGTAACGACCTAAAATATATCTCTGGCGGATTGTGGGGGTATGTGGGTCCTACCTATGCACCTCTGCCTACCGTTCGGGGACCTTGTGGGAAGGATATAATTATAATTCATTCAAATGTTCAACTAGTTGACCACAAAGCAGACTTAAATACATATGTAGTTTTAAAACTATCCAAATGTAAAAATTGGATATTTCGTAAGTTTTCGTTCCTCGTTTTTTGAAATCACTTCTCAGTTCATAGCTGAGATAGTGTTTTGTTTCATAAAAAGTAAAAGGACGACCTGTTCCATACAACTCTATCTATCGAGCCTGAGAAAGGGTTTCTCTTTGTTTACTCAGATAATGTTGAATACCCGCTCGAAACAATACACATTTTGTGCGAATAACACTCGCGGTATGAAAGGAAAGTAAAAGTGCTTGCAAGATTCTTTTATTTAGGAGCAAAGTGATGCGTCCTTGAATTCTCCTCGGCAAGGCTTAATTGTGGTTTCACGTCTACAAAGAGTTGGTTCCTTTGAAGAACGCGCCGGAGAGGGGTGAAACTCCGAACCTCTCTGCGTCACAAAGAAATATTTGAGCTCTCATTTTCAATATAGCTAGAATTGTGTATGTAAGTTGTCCTTTACTTTAAGAAACATTACAGCTGAAAATTTAGGTTATAGTTCAAAGGACTAACCTATATATGATTTAGAGCAATAACCCAGTCACATTTGGGAACCTCGTCACTCGGCGTGATGATATGACAGTGATATAAACGTATGTAGTATACATGTACATAGACATTTGAATTTATTTACAAGAGCTGTACAAAATCTACAATCGACGAAGATACTGTACGTAAATGAAATTTGCACAAAGCATAAAATTAATATAATTTCTAACGCAATTGTAATTAATTTTCGTACGTTTCCTTATCAGCACGGCAGTCTGCTAGTCCGCGAGTATGTCAATATTTTTTACAATACCACGAAAACATCATCCCTGTATTGTCTTTCGAGGGCTATAAACATAAATCAACCATCACTAATCATCTAAGCAGAGTCCGTTGTTATATTTACTTTAATTAATAGGACCGTGTTGATTGTGATAAGATCAGGCGAAAGCAGCTGCCACTATGGCAAACTTAATTGTTTGTCTGCGAATAATAAAGGGACATAGATGTCGTGGTTGCCTAATTTACTGATACTGTAGTGGCTCTGTTCTTGAGACGGCAAGGTGCGGCGTGTGCGAGATAACGCGTCTAAACATCCTGCTCAATAGGATGCAGTACACCCAAACGAGAACTCCCTTTTTTATCTAAAAAACCTCCTTGCACTTTTTTATACCATATAATTCGAAGTCTTACCCTAATAGTATTAGGGTACATAATCAAAAAGCTGTTGAAGGCACGCGACATAAGCAGGTGGAAGCAATATGCTTAAAAAACTAACAATCTTTTTCGCCGAGCGCTGTTAAAAGAACGGTGTTGTCTTGGCTTTTGTTTGATTTATTGATATAGATAGGCACCTACTTGTGAGACGTTTAATATGGGGTCAACAGTATTAAGTACTTCTGTTATACTCGTATCATCAAGTATAACAGACCAAGTCCTAATGTCTAAACCTAATGTCCAAGACCTATGTGTAATGTCCTCAGAACACGTGGCCCCCAATGCCGCTGTATGTTATATACGATATTATGTTCCCCACTAATGACTAAGCAAGGGCTACATTTTAAAGTGGGTTGTCAATCTGAAGTTCTAAAATTAGCGGCATGTAGTCTGCAGCAGTGGTTTATGTGCTTCCGAGTCGGGATAAAAAGCACAGGCTAGGGTGGCGCGTGCTCACTAAAATGGTAAAAATAAAGTGCTAAGAATAACAGTGGCTGTACAATAAAAACGCTTAATTTACGCGAGCCGCCGCCGCGGCCGACACTTATGCTTTTTATGCGTGTTGTCTTTGAGCTAATAATTGCTTTGAGACTGCTACACGAAGGCCGGAGTGTTGCTGCGGTAGACTTCTGTCGCTTGCCACTGATACACACTAATCCACGAATTCTTAATTGGATGCTTTGCATACCTTATACGAATATGTATCTATATGTATCTACATGTATACGACCACATATATTTAATTTAATCTTCTAATAGACACACACCATGTGACTTAATAACACAAGTATGTATATACATATATATTTCCCGCCCGATATATATTTTAGGTGCCAACGTGACAGATGGCGAGTCCATCACCTTTACTCAAGCACGACTATACGTACGCCATTGAATTGCTTCCCAGACGTATGCAGATTTTCTCCCGATGTTTTGCTTATCCGTAAAGCTCGTGGTGTGACTAATCATTGTACTTAAGTTCAGAAAAACTCATTGGTACAGTCGGGATTCAAATTTCCAATCTTTGTATTGCAAGCTACTCTCTCCACTCGGCCACCACGGCTCTTGAAATACGAAACTTTAATAACTTCTTTTATTCAAATAAAGTGTCTTGTCTCACCGGCAGCTTCAGGCCGAAACGAGAATACTTCATGTATTTAATATATATGTAGTGCTAAGCAAATTGTATGAAGCGCTCTTAGTTTATTTCTAAATGGTTTAACTATTACTAATCATGATCTAATATATTTACATATCAAGTTTGACTTCCTTCCTTAACTTTGGCTCAATACTCATTGCATTATTTCTCAAACATGTCCTCGTTTCCTCTCCATATTTTCCATACTGCAAAGCTCATGATGCGACTAATCAATATACTTAAGTTCAGAAAAACTCATTGGTAAAGTCGGGATTCAAACTTACAATCAGTGTGTTGCAGGCTAATCGAACCACGCGACCACCCGGTTACTTACAATTCATCAAGTATAAATAGTCATAGCACAAATAAATAATATGAATAATACCATCTTAACTCGTTTTGGAACAATTAATGCTAATGTCCTGTTTAATTTACTAAGCAGTACTTAAAATGTAATTTAACAACTGGAAAATCTGCTAAATTACCTTGTCATTAGTAACTGGAGTTTTGATATATGAAAGTGTTAGTAATCAATCAGGATAGCCCATTACAATTGTTGTCATAATTAATGGTTGTTCCATGACATAAACGCATACCTAACGTAATCATTAAAATGTAAAAAAATAATAATTTTGCTCTCTACTTAGATGTTTTATAATATCAACTTATTCAACGAAAAGCATATGAATATATTTATTTATACGTATTTCGGTGTGTACTAATAACATGTCACATATTTGTATTAAACAACATCATAATATATGCGGTTGTAAGATTCTGTTAATACAATATCATTGACACAAAGCAGTTTGTAGATTTAACTTCATTGAT